>JAQFWZ010000056.1:1286477-1483977 GCA_027789725.1 Dendropsophus ebraccatus | reverse complement strand
TCTATTATCCGCACCCTATCGCCGCTGAGTGTTCAGCATTGCACGAAAGTGCGCTGCTAATCAGCAACTCCTCCTTTTTGGCGTAGGGTGTTTTTTTTCTATATTCTACTGCCACGGTCTGCTGATAAGTGCCGCGCATAAGTGCGGCATTTATCAGCAACTCCTTTCTTGGCGTAGGTTTTTTTTTATATACTTACTGTAAAAAAAACACGTAAAAAACACTACATTACACCACACTACATTGAATAAAGTTTGACACTACACCACTACATACCCCATATACCAATCCCCTTATAAAGATGTCCCCCAGGGTGTTTTCGGCGTCAGAGGGATACGTTATTATTGCCTCCGACACCGAAACAGCCAGTGAGGATGAATGGGGGGGGATCCTTCTTTCCTCCATTCATCCTCATCATCCTGTGACGTGTCTGGGGGTAGCGTAGCGTACGATGCCCCCCAGACACGTCTTTTCCGCCAGTACCGTCCCAATAAGAGATCATGGTATGGTGTGAAATTCTCCAAACTCTGTGAGCGTACCTCAGGGTACACTTACAGATTTAGGGTACGTGCACACTGCGGAATGGCGAAGGATAACCCTTCGTGCATTCCGCAGCTGGCACCCGCGGCCACCCGGCGGACTGATGCGGGCGCATGTCTCTACCCGTGTCATAGACTCCATTCTATGCACGGGCGGATTCCGTCGTCCATCCAAAGAATGAATACGTTGGACGGAAAGCGGAATCCGCCCGTGCATAGAATGGAGTCTATGACACGGACGGAGACGTGCACCTCCATCACTCTGCCGGTGGGTGCCAGCTGTGGAATGCACGAAGGGTTATCTGTCGCGATTCCGCAGTGTGCACGTACCCTTAGAGTGTATGTAGGAAGGGACACCTGAATCCAGCCCCCAGATGCCCCCTCCCCCCCCCATCCTCGGAACAAGTGGAAAGATCGTCCGGGAACTGATCTTCCCACTGCTGGATAAAGGTTACCACCTGTACGGGGATAACTTTTATACCAGCACCCCCTCTTCCGGTCCCTCGCTGCCCGAGCTACTGTAGCTTGCGGCACGATCCAAAAATATCAGAAGCAGTAATAGAGCCCTAATATTTAGCAGCCATGGAGCGGACCCAGCGCTTCTGGATATGAAGGACCCCGTATCGCACTAGGACAACATTTTCCAGGTGACGTCCCCCACACTGGAGAAAGGGAGACCCCAGAAGAAGTGCAGAGTGTGGCATAACAGGGGATCAGGAAGGACACCATTTTCCCGTGTGACACCTGTCCTGATCACCCCGGCCTCTGCATACTGGATCGCTTCAAGGCGTACCACGCGTCATTGGGGTTCTACATTATCTAAATTCTGTCCCTTATTCCTATTTCAGGGGTCACGTTGGTCCAGGGATTATTCTGATCGCCATTATGGAGTCGGGAAGGAATTTTTCCCCTGTGATGAGGCTACTGTCGTCTGCCTCACGAGGGTTTTTTTGCCTTCTTCTGGATCAACACAGATTGAATTTGATGGACACCTGTCATTTCCAACCTTATAAACTAATAATTGGCCTAATACCCCCAAAATAAATTAGAATTGTCCCTTTTTCCCAGCTAAATAGGTATGGCCGCCATTCCCATTAGAGGATGCCATGATGCAATTACAAAGCCTTTGTGCGGCCAGGACAGTAGAAACCCCCCACAAGTGACCCCATTCTGGAAACTACACCCGATAAGGAATCTAACAAGGGGGGCAGCGGGAATATGGCCCCCTGGTGACGGCCACATTTGGGACGTGAAAATGAAAAAAATGGTATTTTTTATTTTCTCGGCACATGTTCTACGTAAGTGACTGTCACCAGTGGGGTCCATATCCTCACTGCACCCCTTGTTTGATTCCTTATGGGGTGTAGTTTCTAGAATGGGGTCACTTGTCGGGGGTTTCTACTGACCTGGCAGCACAGGAGCTTTGTAATTGCGACATGGCCTCCATCCTCCATTCCAGCCTCTAAATGGCACTCTGTCCCTTTGGTGGCTTGCCCTGTGCCCATATGGCACATTATGCCCACATGTGGGGTATTTTCATACTCAGGGGAAACTACCCTACACGTTTTGTGTTCATTTTCTTTTTTAACCCCTTGTGGAAATGGAAAAAATCAAGGCTAGACCAACATTTAGTGTAATTTTTGTAAAATTTTTACTCTAAATCATTAATCTTGTCATGATTTTTTCATTTTCACAAGGGGCTAAAAGATAAAAAAAAAACAATAAATGTGTAGAGCAATTTCCCCGGAGTACGGAAATACCCCACATGTGGACATAAAGCGCCATGCGGGTGCAGGGTAAGCCTCCAAAGGGAAGGAGCGCTATTTCGTTTTTGAAGGCTAGATTTGGATGGAATGGATTTCGAGGGGCCATGTTGCATTCAAAAGGCCTCTGTGTTGCCAAGACAGTTGAAACCCCCCACAAGTGACCCCATTATGGAAACTACACCCGTCAAGGAATGTAACAAGAGGTGTAGTGAGCATATGGACCCCACTGGTGACGGGCACAAATGTGGAACAATGTGGCGTGAAAATGAAATATTACATTTTTTACACTATAATGTTGGTTTAGCCTTGAATTTATCATTTTCACAAGGGGTTAAAAGAGGAAGAAAAAAAAAAAACAATATGTGTAGAGCAATTTCCCCCGAGTCCATAAATACCCCACATGTGGACATAAAGCGCCATGTGGGCGCAGGGCAAGCCTCCGAAGGGAAGGAGCGCCATTTGGATCTTGGAGGTTGGATTTGGCTAGAATGAATGATGACGCCATGTCGCATTTACAGAGCCCTCGTGCTGCCAAAACACTGGAAACCCCCCACAAGTGACCCCATTCTGGAAACTGCACCCCTCAAGGAATCTAACAAGGGGTGCAGTGAGGATATGGACCCCTTGATGACGGGCACATTTGTGCCATGAAAGTGAAAAAATGAAATTTTTTACTTTTACGTCACATTGTTCCACATTTGTGCCCATCACCAGTGGGGTCCATATGCTCACTTTGCCCCTTGTTAGATTCCTTGAGGGGTGTAGTTTCCAGTATGGCGTCACTTGTGGGGGGTTTCCAGTGTCTTGGCAGCACGAGGGCTCTGTAAATGCGACATGGCCCTTGAAATCCTTTCCAGTGAAATTCAGCTTCCAAAAGCCAATTGGCGCTCCTTACCTTTGGAGGCTCGTCCTGCGCCCCCTTGGCACTTTATCGCCACATGTGGGGTATTTCCGTACTCGGGAGAAACTGCGCTACACATTTTGTCTTTTTTTTTTTTTTCCTCTTATCCCTTTAAGAAAATGAAAAATTGAAGGCTAGAACAACTTTTTAAGTGTAAAAAATAAATTTTTCTTTTTTCACGCCATATTGTTCAGAAAATCTGTGAAGCACCTGTGGGGTCCAAATGCTCACCGCACCCCTTCTTACATTCCTTGAGGGGTGTAGTTTTCTAAATGGTGTCCCTTTAGGGGTGTTTTTTAGGTTTTGGCACCCCAGAGCCTCTGCCAACCTGAAGTGGTACAGTCAGAAAGGACCAAATATAACGGAGGCTTTGAAATTCACTAGGCGCTCCTTTGTATCTGAGGCTTGTGGTTGCGTCAAATAGCGCAATAGGGCCACATATGGGGTATTTCTATAAACTGCAGAAACGGGGCAATAATTATTGGTGTGCATTTCTCTGGTAATAGGTTTATAATTATGAAAACTATTGGATTACAATAAAATCTCTGCACAGAAAATTAAAATATTCAAATTTCTTACACACTTAGCTTTTATTTCTGTGACTCCCCTAAAGGGTTAAAACACTTTCAGGATATGCTTTTGCAGAGTGTGGGGGGTGCAGTTTCTGCAATGGGGTGCTTTGTGGGGCTTTCTAACATACGGGCCCCTCAAATACACTTTAAGGCTATGTTAACACTACGTATATTTGAGGCTGTATAGCAACCAAAACAAGGAGTGGATTGAAAACACAGAAAGGCTCTGTTCACATAATGTTGTAATTGAGTGGATGGCCGTCATTTAATGGCAAATATGTGCTGTTAATTTACAACAACGGCTGTTGTATTGAAATAATGGAAGTTATTTACCGTTATATGGCGGCCATCCACTCAATTACAACATTATTTTGAACAGAGCCTTTCTGTGTTTTCAATCCACTCCTGGTTTTGGTTGCTATGAGGACCTGACTTGAGGACCAAATACTGCCTGAAATATACGTAGTGTGAACCCAGCCTAAACCTGAACAGGTCCCTAAAAATATCTGATTTTGAAATTTTACTGAAAATTTGGAAATTTGCTGCTAATGTTTTAAGCTTCCTATTGTCTAAAAAAAATGAAAGATCGTTTAATAAATGCCGCCAACATAAAGTAGACATGTTGCTAATGCTATTTAATATATAATTTATGTGGTATAACCACTTTCTCTCCTCACCTTCACGACGGCACCATAGGAGGATGGGTTGTACCCTAGGGACAGGAAAAAGCACGAGAGGTTAACCTTTCCTCCCAGCACCAGTGCTTTTTCCTGTCCCATTAGGGCAGGCACGAGAGGGAGGGGATCCGCGTTAGGGAGAGATCCCCTCTAAGAAGAAGAATTACCGTGTAATGCTTTGGGATCGGTCGAGGCCTGGGCTTCCTTCCAAACAGACAGCCGGCCGCAGGGCAGGAGCAGTCCCGTCGTTTCCTTTGTGGAGCCTCGCACTGCCTCCAGGTACTCTGCAGTGACGGGGGACCTGCACTAATCGACCCCCCCCCCCCCCCCCCCCCCCCGCCGGTGGATAACGGGCTGGCGGGGTCCCGGTCATGGGAACGCCGCGACGCTCGGCTGTGACGTAGACGGCCCGGCGCTCTGCGTATGACGCCGCAGTGTTCTACGTGTGACGTAGGACGCCGCTGGGGACGTCGGACGCCGTGTCGCCCGCTTGTGTCGTGGGACGCCGGCGCTCCGGAGTTGACGTCAGACGCCGTGCGCTCCGCTACACTTCCGGGACCGCACGGTTAAATCTTTCAGCACGAACTGGTCGAATCGTCTCGCTGTTGGTGATGGATCCCTCCACGTGCGACAAGACTGCTTCGGCGGTAACTGTGAGTAGTGTATCGGCTTCGGCCGCTTCCGCATGCGCAGCTCTGCAGTCAGCACGCTTCTATGCAAACTCTGCAGTTTTAGTCCTCTCTGAAGTCAGTGCATGTCTTTCTCTGTGGGTGATATTTTACATTGACAGTACAATTGACATATCACGAGGGTCTTCTCCACTCAAAATCTGTGTATGGGTGCAGGAAGGTTACGGATATATATATATATATATATATATATATATATAATATGGCTATACAGCCAGTGTGTGGGTACATACATTGGATTATCATCTTTACTTTGAAGTCTGATGTATATATTGCTTATCCTGCTTAGGAGACTAAAGAATCTAATCCTAAGAAAGATAAACCTAGAACACCAGAGAGAAGTGTGACCTGCAATGCAAAACTGTCATCCAGTTGCAAGAAAAACATCTTCCCATCTTGCATTGGGGAAATCATAAAGGAAGACAGATCATCATTCCTGGAAGATATCAGGAAAATGATGAAGGAGGAGATCGCTACGTCTATAACCAGACTCCCTCCTCCTCCCCTACCGCTACCTCTACCTACTCCTCCTCCTCCTCCTGCTCCGCTAGATCAAAACCCTCCTCAGGTCTCCCCGGTCCATCAGGTAGTGTCTAACGATGCACCGGTAGATATTATCTCGAGTTATTCTGCTTCTGTAGCAGCTTCAGAAGAATTTACATTATCCAGGAAACGTAGGAGACACTCATCCGCGTCTTCTGGTGAATCAAGTCAGATTCAGGAAACAATAGAACTAAGCGATAATGAGACTGAACAGAAAGAAGAAATAAGGAAATACTTCTTTCCCTCAGAACACACCTCTGCCCTACTTAAAGCGGTCAGAGATGCTCTGAGTGTGGAAGAGGTTCAGGAGCAGGTAGCCCCTAAAGATAAGATGTTTCAGGGCTTGAAAACCAAGCAGAAATTGGTTTTTCCAGTCCATGAGACGTTACAACAGTTGATCACCGATGAGTGGGCAGAACCAGAGAAGAGGTTACAGGTGCCCAGCGAGATTAGGAGACGGTTACCCTTCGGAGAAGAAGATACGTCCAGGTGGGGAGATATTCCCAAAATTGACGCTCAAGTAGCTAAAACCACAAAAAGATCCTTACTACCCTTTGAGAATTCCTCTCAGCTCAAGGAGCCCATGGACCGTAAGGCGGAAAGCCTCTTAAAGAAATCCTGGGAGACTGTATCATACTCACTAAAAAATAACGTTGCGGCCACCTGCGTAGCCAGGGCCCCCTCCACGTCTGGGTAGAACAGCTAGAAGGCCATTTAAATGATAAATGTCCAAGACAACAAATAGTGGACTAAAGGACGCCACTGCATTCCTAGCCGACGCCACAGCTGAATCTATCCGATTCGCAGCTAAAGATGGCGCACTAACCAATGCCGGCCACCGGGCGCTCTGGTTAAAAAACTGGACCGGCGATAATACCGCTAAATCGAATCTTTGTCGTATACCGTTTGAAGGTCAATATGTGTTCGGAACACACCTGGATAAAATTACAGAAAAATCGGCAGATAAAAAGAAAGCCTTACCAGAAGAAAAAACCCCACAAAAGAAACAACAGTACAAAAGACCGAAGTTTCAGGACAACTACCGCGGTAAAGGGAAAGGAGGCCGCTGGAGATACTCCAAGGGAGGAAAAGGGAGAAATATTTTTTTCAACCCCAAGTCCTCCCAAGATAAACAGTGACACCGGTCCGGTAGGGGGAAGACTGAAGGACTTTTCAGATGTGTGGACATATATTACCAACAACAACTGGGTAACAAATATCATCAGGGAGGGCTACCGAGTAGAACTGACTCACCCTCCCCCACACAGATTTACAATCTCACGTTAGTCTTCAGATCCCCTACAAAAAGAATTAGTAAAAAGCGTGAGGAAATTAGAGGATATGAAAGTAATCTCCCTAGTCCCACCAAAGGAGAAAGGAGCGGGTCACTACTCGAACTTGTTTCTAGTAAAAAAAAACAACGGCTCCTTCCGTCTAATTATAAACCTAAAACCACTGAACCAATACGTCAGGTATCAGAGGTTCAAGATGGAATCTATACAGACGACAACACCTCTAATAGCGTCCAATGCATTGATGGCCTCCATAGACCTCCAGGACGCTTACTATCATGTTCCAATACATCAGGACTCCCAAAAATATCTAAGGTTTGCGATTCTCATAGGGAAAGAAGTACGCCACTATCAGTTCAGAGCTCTCCCGTTCGGGATCTCCTCGGCTCCAAGAATCTTCACCAATGTGATGTCAGAGGTGATATCTTTTCTTTATCTCCAGGGAATAAATATAGTGGCCTACTTGGACGATCTCCTCATCATAGCAGACACACAAAAGAAGCTGCTACAAGATCTGGAAACAACTCGCAACCTTCTAACATCTTAAGGATGGATCATCAATGTCGACAAATCCGACCTGGTGCCATCTCACAGAAAAGGGTTTCTAGGAATCCTCCTAGACTCAACTCTTCAAACGTCCTTTCTTCCGGAAGAAAAAATACAAAAGATCCTCACAAAAACTAGGAGACTAAAGAACAGTTCACTGACGTCTGTGAGAGAGGCAATGTCAGTACTAGGCTCAATGACTTCATCCATCCCAGCGGTACCTTGGAGTCAAGCCCATTCCCGATCACTTCAAGCCCAGATTTTAAAAACCTGGAACAAAAGGCCCTCGGGATTAGACAAAAAGTTTTCCCTCACCCCTCAGACGAAAAGATCTCTACGCTGGTGGCAAAAAAGGGAGAACCTACAAAAAGGGGTACAGTGGAACTCTCAACCCAAGATAATAGTAAAAACAGACGCAAGCCAGACAGGTTGGGGAGCCCAAGTCGGGACCCAATTCTTCCTGGGGATTTGGGACACAAACGATTTAACAGACTCCTCAAACCTCAAAGAACTCAAGGCAGTCAAAAATTCATTACGGGCAGCTCAGAACACCTTAAAAGAGACCCACGTACATGTTCTATCGGACAACGTCACCACGGTAGCCCACCTAAGACACCAGGGCAGTGCGAAACACAATCTCCTATGGTCAGTATCAAAACAGATATTCACTTGGGCAGAGTCTCACCTTCTGTCTCTTTCAGCAACTCACCTGAAAGGAACAGAAAATACTCAGGCAGACTTTCTCAGTCGCCACCAAGTTCATCCAGGGGAGTGGTGCCTCAAAGATCAAGTCTTCCGTCAACTAGTAGAACGCTGGGGGAAACCCAAGATAGATTTGTTCGCCACAAGAAAGAACAAAAAAGTGACAAACTTCTACTCCCTAAATCCGTCAGACCACCCTACTGCAGTAGATACCCTGACACAAAATTGGAAGGTAAAAATAGCCTACGCCTTTCCACCCTTCCCATTGATACCAAAGGTACTCCAGAAGACCAGTTAGTTCCACAACTAACAGACCTTCTCTTTCAGGGTCCGATTCTCCATCCAGAGCCAAAAAAACTACAGTTGTCTGCATGGATCCTGAAGAGACAATATTAAGAAGTCGAGGCTTATCAGAGGAGGTAATATCCACTCTCATGAAAAGCAGGAAGAAGATAACTACTTCCATCTACCTAAAAGTCTGGAAGGTGTTCTCCTCTTGGTGTAGATCTCCTCCACCAATTCCGGCAGAACCAAACATAGCCCAGATCCTGGACTTCTCACAGGCTGGACTATCTAAAGGCCTTAGACCAGCCACCCTTAAAGTACAGGTTTCCGCCTTATCGGCAATCTATGACACAAATTTAGCTGACCATAGATGGATCAAGAGATTTATAAGAGCTGCGTCTAGAATTAATCCTAAACCTCAGACTATTCATCCGTCATGGGACCTAAATATAGTCTTAGAGGTCTTAACAAAACCTACCTTTGAACCTATAACAGACATCAATATAAGACTTCTCTCATACAAAACAGTCTTTTTGGTCGCAATATGTTCGGCCAGGAGGGTGAGCGAAATCCAGGCCTTAACTATTCGTAAACCATACTGTACTATCTCAGAAGACTGTATTACCCTAAAAACAGATCCTTCCTTTCTACCTAAGGTAGTTACAGAGTTTCATAAAAATCAGGACATTATCCTTCCATCATTCTGTCCAAATCCAAAAAATTCATTAGAAGAAAAATTCCATACTTTAGATGTTAGAAGAGCAGTCCTACAGTATATGGAAACTACGGCTCCCTGGCGAACTGACCAAAATCTATTCATCCAGTTTCAGGGAAAAAACAAAGGAAAGAAAGTCTCAAAAAGTACCATCGCCCGTTGGATAAAAAACTCAATAACAGAAGCCTATAAAGCTCAAGACCTACCTTCTCCCATTAACATAAGAGCTCACTCTACTAGAGCGATGTCTACATCATGGGCCGAAAGGGCTTCGGCCTCTCTGGAACAGATCTGCAGGGCCGCGACATGGTCGTCCCCTCACACATTCACAAAACACTTTAGACTACTTCTGCAGTCAAAAGAAGATCTGTCCTTCGTCAGGAAGGTGCTGCAGGCTGTGGTCCCCCCCCTAAGAGTAATGGTTGGTATTGCTCCTATGGTGCCGTCGTGAAGGTGAGGAGAGAAAATAGGATTAGTCTTACCGGTAAGACTGTTTCTTCGAACCTTCACGACGGCACCAGTATCCCTCCCTAGTATTGTATGTTTAATATGATACTCACGTGGTGCTATTGGTTGTTATAAAGGCACTGGTGCTGGGAGGAAAGGGAGGGGCTTTTAACCTCTCGTGCTTTTTCCTGTCCCTAGGGTACAACCCATCCTCCTATGGTGCCGTCGTGAAGGTTCGAAGAAACAGTCTTACCGGTAAGACTAATTTTATTTTCTGTATACGCAAAAAAGTTTCAAAGTTGGAAAAATGCAGTTTTTCACATTTTTTCACATTATTTGGGGTTTATTCATAAAGATTCGTTATGAGTATCGACTCCAATTTATCAGAAATGTAAAGTACAATATGTCACGAGAATACAATCTCAGAATCAGCCGTATAGGTAAAAGCATCCCGAAGTTATTAATGAATGAAGTGACACTGGTCATATTCATAAAATTTGTCTCTGTCATTTCAGGCTCTGTCCTTAACCCCTTCACGTCAGCCATCTGTATATATACGTTCCTATTGCACATGCCCCGTGCAGTAGGAATGTACATATACGTTCCTGCTTTGACGGGGGTTTGTGATGAGAACGGGATCGCTGCAGGGACAGCGATCCCGCTCTCATCTGAGTGAGGCACCGGAGATAATGAGAATCAGCTGCGATCCCGCAGCTGACCCCCATTAACCCCTTAGTGACTGCCGAAACGGCGGTCACTAATGGGCCGGTGCCGCCGCTATATTTCATCTCCCCCCACCTTGAATCCACGGTGGGGGGAGATGAAATAGTTAAAATCAGACCCCAGACCAGCCCCCCTAGTGCCCCGGTATCTAACCCCCCCTCCCCGCGGCGGCCATCAGATCCAAGATGGCCGCCGCGATCACTGTGAACAGACTAATGTCTGTTCACAGTGATCTCTTTGTAAAAATGAATGAAAACCCCATGCTCTCCGCCACCGGAGGTAGCGGAGAGCATGGGGCAGTCATCGGGGGCCCCCCCTGTGGGGTCCCGGTACAAGCGATCAGCGGTATATACTATATACCGCTGATCGCTTGTGCCATGTGCCGCCGGAACATTTTATCCCCTGTCACCATGAATGATTGGTGACAGGGGATAAAAAGTGATGGCCCCCCACCCCCCAGTCACCCCCGTCCCCGAGTCACCCTCCCCTACCCCATATACTCACCGGATCCACGGAGCTCCTTCCTCCTCGGTGTCCTGGCTGGTTATGAAGTGCGCATGCGCTCCACAACCAGCCAGCTCTGAAAATTTAAAGTGACAGAGACCAATTTGGTCTCTGTCACTAAACTATGATTACTGTGATAGAAAATATCACAGTAATCATAGTAATACAGTGAAAAAGAATGTGAAAAGTACAAGAAGTGACAAACATACAAAAAAATAAAACACACACTTTCTATTATAGTAATAATTGCAGTTTACTCCCAAATTACCCCTAACCCCCCTAGATTACCCGTAACTACCGCAGCTAGCCCGTAACCACCCCAGGTTGTCCGTAATCACGTCAGATTGCCCGTAACCACCGCACGTTGCCCGTAACCACCGCACGTTGCCCGTAACCACCGCACGTTGCCAGTGACCCCCTCCAGATTGTCCGTAATCACCCCAAATTACATGTACCCACCCCAGATTACCTATAAGCACTTCAGTCTATCCGTAACAATTCTAGATTGTCTGTAACCCCTCCAGGTTGCCCGTAACCACCGCAGGTTGCGCATAACCACCCCAGGTTGCCCGTAATCATGCCAGATTACATGTAACCCCCCAGATTGCACGCAACCACCGCACTTCGCGCCACTGACCACCGCACTTCGCGCCACTGACCACCGCACTTCGCGCCACTGACCACCGCACTTCGCGCCACTGACCACCGCACTTCGCGCCACTGACCACCGCACTTCGCGCCACTGACCACCGCACGTCGCGCCACTGACCACCGCACGTCGCGCCACTGACCCCCTCCAGATTGCCCGCAACCACCTCAGATTACCTATTAGCACTTCAGTTTATCCGTAACCACCCCACATTACCTGTAATCTAAAAATTTTTTTTATTTTAGTAACTGCGCTATTCTAATAACTATTACTAGCTACTGTTTTGCTCCAGCAAATTGGCACTCCTTCCCTTCTGAGCCCTGCTGTGTGCCCATACAGTGGTTTATGCCCACATATGGGGTACCGTTGTACTCGGGAGAACCTGCGTTACAGATTTTGGGGTACGTTTTCTCTCATGTTCCTTGTGAAATTTAGAAATTTCAAACTAAACCAACATATTGGAAAAATTCAAGTTTTTCATTTTTACTGGCCAATTTTGAATACTTTCCTCTAATACCTGTGGGGCCAAAATGCTCATCCTACCCCAAGATGAATTCTTTGAGGGGTGTACTTTCCAAAATGGGGTGACTTTTTGGGGGGGTCTATTCTGTAGACATTACAGGGGCGCTGCAAATGCACCTGGCGCTCAGAAACTTCTTCAGAAAAATCTGCACGGAAAATGCTAATTGGCGCTCCTTCCCTTCTGAGCCCGGCTCTACTCAGGAGAACCTGCGTTACAGATTTTGGGGTGAATTTTCTCTCCTGTTCCTTGTGAAATTGAGAAATTTCAAACTAAAGGAACAAATTATTGGAAAAATTCGAGTTTTTCATTTTTACTGTCTACTTTTGAATACTTTCCTCTTATACCGGTGGGGTCAAAATGCTCACCACACCCCAAAATGAATTCTTTGAAGGGTGCACTTTCCAAAATGGGGTGACTTATGGCGAGATTTTACTCCGCTGGCACTACAGGGGCTCTGCAAACGCACCTGGCACTCAGAAACTTCTGCAGCAAAATCTGTATTGAAAAAGCTAATTGGCGCTCCTTCCCTTCTGAGCCCGGCTGTGTGCCCATACAGTGGTTTATACCGACATATGAGGTACCTTTTTACTCAGGAGAACCTGCGTTACAGATTTTGGGGTGAATTTTCTCTCCTGTTCCTCGTGAAATGGAGAAAATTCAAACTAAAGGAACATATTATTGGAAAAATTCGAGTTTTTCATTTTTACTGTCTAATTTTAAATACTTTCCTCTAACACCTGTGGGGTCAAAATGCTCATCCTACCCCGAGATGAATTCTTTGAGGGGTGTACTTTCCAAAATGGGGTGACTTATGGGGGGTTTTCTCTCTGCTGACACTACAGGGGCACTGCAAATGCGCCTGGCGCTCGGAAACTTCTTCAGCAAAATCTGCAATGGAAAAGCTAGATGGCGCTCTCTTCCTTCTGAGCCCCGCTGTGTGCCCATACAGTGGTTTACGCCCACATATGGGGTACCGTAGTACTCAAGAGAACCTGCGTTACAAATTTTGGGGTGCGTTTTCTCTCATGTTCCTTTTGAAAATGAGAAACTTTAATCTAAACGTATATATTATTGGAAAATTGTAATTTTTCATTTTTTTACGGCCTAATGGTGAATACTTTCCTCCAGCCCCTGTAGGGTTAAAATGCTCATTATACCCCTAGATTAATTCTTTAAGGTGTCTAGTTTCCAAAATGGGGTCACTTATGGGGGTTTCCAGTATACAAGCCTCCTAAATCAACTTAAGAAAAGAACTGGTCCCTAAAAAAATCAGTTTTGGAAACTTTTACGAAAATGTGGTAATTGGCTGATAAATTTCTAACCCTCGTAACACCCTAAAAAAGTAAAATATGTTTATGAAATTAAGCCAGAATAAAGAGGACATATCAGAAATGTGACTTAGTAACTAATTTATGTGATACGACTTTCTTTTTTAGAAGCAGAGAATTTCAAAGTTCATAAAATGCTAATTTTTTCAATTTTTCATGATATTTTGATGTTTTTCACAAAAAACACACAAAGTACTGACCAAATTTTGCCACTAATATAAAGTGCCATACGTGACGAAAAAACGATCTCAGAATCGCTAGCATACGTTAAAGCATCACTGAGCTATAAGAGCATAAAGTGAGACAGGTCAGATTTTGAAAAATGAGCCTGGTCTTTTAGGTGCAAATAGGCTTGGTCTTGAAGGGGTTAAGGGGGTTAAATCACCCCCCCCTTTTCCCATTTTGTAAATAAAAATAAACATATTTGGCATCGCCGCGTGCATAATCGCCTGAATTATTAAATTATAACATTCCTGATCTCGCATGGTAAACGGTGTAAGCGTAAAAAAATTTCAAAGTGCAAAATTGCGTATTTTTGGTCGCATCAAATAAAAAGCAATCAAAAAGTCGCATATACGCAATCAAGGTACTGATAAAGTACACATCATGGCGCAAAAAATGATTGCTCACTTGGCCCTATAGACCAAAGGATAAAAGCGTTATAAGCATGGCAATAGAGTGCAGCGCTAAACATTTATTCACTAAATAACACACATTACAAAGTTATACAAGAGGGGGGCCGGCATGAGGGTCAGCTGGAGCGGTCCTGCCGGCCTCCCGAAGATGTCATTCCGGGGTGCTTGGAACACTGGGAAGGGGGCCAGTCACGTTAATAACCTTGTATAACTTTGTAATGTGTGTTATTTAGTGAATAAATGTTTAGCGCCGCACTACCCCTCAGGGCTCCAGATGGCGACCAAAATGGTCGCCAATGCGACTGATATTTTGCAAATGGCGCCCAGATTTATTAATCTGGGCGCCATTTGCGACTGGCCCCGGCGGCGGTGCGCTGTCTCTTTAAGTATCCCCGGCTGATGCGCGGCTGCCGGGGGTGTCCCATCCTATCCCCGGCAGCGCGGCGCATCAGTGAGCTGCCTGGGGCCCTGACTTCCGGCACAGGAAGCGCGCGTCAGAGACGCTTCCTGTGTCAGAAGTCACAGCCCCGGCGTACAGAGAGCTCACTGATGCGCCGCGCTGCCGGGGATAGGACCGGACACCCCCGGCAGCCGGGGACAGCGTCCGAAGAAGAAGAGGATCGCCGGGGGAGCGGGTTGTCAGGTGAGTTTGTGTGTTTGTTTTTTTTAAATACTGCTTAGCATAGAGGGAAGGGGGGGCATCTATAATGGGGGGAGAAGAGAGTGCCATCTATAATGGGGGGAAGAGAAGGGGGGGCATCTAAAATGGGGGGAGAAGAGAGTGCCATCTATAATAGAGGGAAGAGAAGGGGGGGCATCTATAATGGGGGGAGAAGAGGGGCCATCTATAATGGGGGGAAGAGAAGGGGGGGCATCTATAATGGGGGGAAGAGAAGGGGGGGCATCTATAATGGGGGGGAAGAGAAGGGGGGGCATCTATAATGGGGGGAGAAGAGGGGCCATCTTCAAGGGGGGGAGAGGGGGCTAGCTATAAGGGGAGGGGGTATCTATAAGGGGGGGAGAAGAGGGGGCATCTATAATGGGGAGGAGGAGGGGGCATCTATAATGGGGGGGAGGAGGGGGCATCTATAATGGGGGGGAAGAGGGGGCATCTATAATGGGGGTAGAGGGGGGTCATCTATAAGGGGAGGGGGTATCTATAAGGGGGGGGGGAAGAGGGGGCATCTATAATGGGGGGGAGGAGGGGGAATCTATAATGGGGGTAGAGGGGGTCATCTATAAGGGGAGGGGGCCATCTAGAAGTGTAGGGCAAACTGGCTGCAGACACTGGGAGATAGATATATGCACAATTATTATTATCAGGGCCCCTCAGGTGTCTGTATTGTAGGGGGTCACTTGCATTAGTCACTAGGTGAGAGATATATCTATCTATATACACATCTTGTGGGGGGTCACTATGGCTGCAGTCATAAGTCTAGCTCAGTATGTATAGACTGTTGCAAGCTTTTAAAGGGAACCTGTCACCCCCGGTGCCGGGGTGACAGGCTCCCAACCCCCCGTTAGAACCCCCTATACTCACCTCATCCCGCCGGGTCCCGCTTCTGGAGGTGGTCAGGTCACGGAGATCTCAGCCGCTGCAGCCCGGCGCGCACACTGAGAGATGAGTCCAACACTCATAGAGAATGACGGAGCGCTGGACTCTTCTGTCATTCTCTATGAGCATTGGACTCATCTCTCAGCGCACGCCGGGCTGCAGCGGCTGAGATCTCCGTGACCCGACCATCTTCAGAAGCGGGACCCGGCGCGATGAGGTGAGTATAGGGGGTTCTAACGGGGGGTTGGGAGCCTGTCACCCCGTCACCGGGGGTGACAGGTTCCCTTTAAGTTCAAGTTCAGAAGAGTAAGCCTCATTAAAAGGCTAGCCAAGTGAGGCTGAAGTACTGAGTCAGACTGTATATGGTTGTCAAGTTGCAAGTTTCCATGTTGAACATTTTCAAACTAAGAAAAGAAAGGATCTAAAGGAGGAGGAGGCTGCCGTGGCCTCTGCACACAGTAAGTCCCATGTAACATAACATTAATTTTACATGGTTTAAAATGTTGGCGACCAAATATTCTATTTGGCGCCTAAATTTTTCAGGTTAGGAGCCAATGGCTCCCAGGTAAATTTTTTAGTCTGGAGCCCTGCCCCTTTAAAGTGTCACTGTTAATCAATAGTACAGGCGATTTTGAGAAACTTTGTAGTTGGGTTTATTAGCCGAAAAATCATAAAAAAGAAGTTTGAAGCTCTCCCCCCTGTCTTCATAGTTCTCCTATGGAGAGAGGGATTTGAGACACCAAAGCAGGACTACAAAGAGGTAATTTACAACTACATGACCCGCCTATCTCCTCTGACAGTCAGCACTGACCTCTCAGACCTCTGAATACAGCTTCACCCATGCCTGTAATCCTTTGTTCTCCACGCTGCCAACTCATGTCCCTCCTTCCTCCTTTCCCTTCTCCTCTCTATAAAACAGACAGCGTTGTGTCTGATGCAACAAGTCACTATTTCCTGATATATTGCAGTGAATGGAAAAGAGGAGGGAGGGGGGGACCTGGGGAAAGTCTTTTAAAATGCGGATAATTCCATATTTGCCTAATAATAAACCCAATTACAAAGTTTCTTAAAATCGCCTGGACTAATGATTTCTGCAAAAAACAAAACAAAAAAAAACACGACAGTGACTCTTAAACCCCTAGACGACCTAGGACGTACCGGTACGTCCTGGAAGTCTGTGCCCAGACGACCCTGGACGTATCGGTACGTCCTAAGCTATGAAGCGTGCTCCGGAGCGGAGCACTCTTCCTAGCAGGTGGGGGCCGGCTGCAATCAGCAGCCGGCATCTCACCGTTAATGACATGCTGCAGCGATGGCCCTGCAGCGTGCCATTAACTCCTTAAACGCTCCGATCGTGGCGCGGTGTTTAAGTGTATGTGACAGGGGACTCCCGGGGCTCCCGATCGTTAAAAGGGACCGCCGGAGGTCTCTCACCTCTTGGTGATCTGTTCACTGAGCCTGCACAGAAATTAGAAAATGAAACTAATGTATGTAAAAGTCCCCCAAAGGGACTCAAAATGTATGTATAAAAAAAATTAAAATCGCTAACACACTACCCCAAAGCCCCTCCACCAATAAGTTTAAATCACCCCCCTTTCCTATTATATAAATAAAACATATAAAAATAAATAAACATATAATATACCGTAGTGTGCGTAATTGTCCGATCTATTCAATTATAACAAGCTTCATTGCGAACTGTAAACGGCGTGGACGAAAAGAGGGGAAAAAGTGCGCTTGATTAGCGATTTTATGTTAAAATATATATATATATATATATATATATATATATATATATATATATTAAAAAATTAATAAGTGATCAAAATGTCCGATCTTCACATATATGGTATTAATAAAAACTAGAGATCATGGCGGAAAAAATGACACCCAATACAGCCCCATATGTGAAAAAATAAAACTTTTATAAGCATCACAATAGGCCCATTTTATTAATAATTGCCGAAAAAAGGATTTCATTAAAAAAATATATATAACATTAGAGAATCTGTGTAAACCTGCATATGGTTGTGTTCGGATTGACCTATAGAATAGTGGTATCATGTCATTCTTACCATATAGTGCATTACGTAGACACAGAAACCCCCTAAATGTTACCATATTGCATTCTTTTTTACGATTTCACCCATTTAGATCTTCATAAATAATATATTTGGGATTCTGTCATACATGTTATGGTAAAATGAAAGACGCCATTACAAAGTACAACTATTCCTGTAACAAACAAGCCCTTACATGGCCCTTTAGATAGAAAACTGAAAGTGCTAGAGCTCTTAGAAGGGGAGGAGGGAAAAACAAAAGCGCAAAGATCAAAATTTGCGCAGTCCACTGGGTCTTTTTGGGCCTGGTCCTCAAAGGGTTAAAGAGGACCTGTCACCCCCCGTGCCGGGCTGACAGGCTCCCGACCCCTATACTTACCTGATGGTGCCGGGTCCCGCTTCTTGATCCGGTCCGGTGACAGAGATTTCAGCGCCCGAAGCCCGGCGCGCGCACTCATGAGATGTGTCTGATGACCATAGAGAATGATTGAGTCCGAAGCTCCATTCATTCTATATGAGCGTAGGACTCCTCTCAGGAGCACGTGCGCCGGGCTTCGGGTGCTGAAATCTCTGCCACCGGATCGGATCAAGAAGCGGGACCCGCCGCGATCAGGTAAGTATAGGGAGCTCTAGCGGGGGGGTCGGGAGCCTGTCCCCCCGGCACGGGGGGTGACAGGTTCCCTTTAAGGAACATTTAGTTTTTTAGAAAGGATTTGATTTTTTAAAAGCCATCAAATAATATAAAAGTTATGCAAGTTGTAATGGTATCGACCTGAGGAACATAGATAACTTGTCAGTTTTACCATAGTTTGTCAATTTTCCCTTTTTTGTCTTCTCAAGGATGGGAAGTAGTGCTTGAACAGGGTGATTTATGGTGGAACTTGACTGTGTATACACTTTTTATAAGCTACAGGTTTTCTGCACACACCTTACTTAGGGCTGGGCGATTAATCAAATTAATTTGATTAATTGAAACAGAATGTTAGAATCTATTAGATTTTTTGTGAAAATCGTAAATTCGATTTTCACAAAAAATCATTGCCAGCAGTGAGGTGCAGGGTGGGCGATCAGAGTGGTGAGAGTAGGTGTAGGGCGTGCGGCCAGTCCGGAGAGATGTGACAATGGTGTCCTTTACCCGCTCAGAGCTGCGGCTGACCTGCCTGGTCCCTTGCGTCCAGCTCCCCTCCCAGCCACACATGCAGGTCCCCGGTCTCTGGAGGAGGCCGCAGGGACTGTAGAATGGGGTGATAGCGTTGCTGCGGGTCCTGGAGCTGTACAGTGGGATCGGGGAGTGCACTTCACTCCCCGATCCCGCTGTACAGCTCCAGGACCCGCAGCGACGACATCACCTTATCCTGCAGTCTCTGTAGCCTCTTCCAGAGACCAGGGACCTGCATGTGTGGCCGGGAGAGGAACTTGTGTTCCGGGGTGAGAGGAAGAGGAGGGCTATGTGCAATCTTCCTTAGTCACCCCCCCTCATCTATACCTGTACTACTACTACTACACCCCTTATCCACTATACCTCCACTACTACACTCTACCTAGATGGAGGCACGGAGAAGATCTCCTATACTATATGGAGGCACAGAGTTGCACATATTTGGGAAAGCTACTTAGATGGGGCACAGAAGGGGCTTGTCTACTACATGGGGGCACAGGGGGAGCACTGTCACACTGGGAAGCAATAAAGTTGTCTCAAACGTCATTAAAATAGTATCTGACGCTGCAAAAAGAAAAATGTTCTGTTTACTTAGCAAAAAGAAAAAAATCAAGCTTTAATTCTTAATTTAAATCGTCCCAAAAAAATTAAAAATCGAGATTTTATTTTTGGCCATATCACCCAGCCCTAACCTTTATAATTTTCAAAAGGCTTGGGTGGTTAGGATCCATAGGGAAAAACTTGGTACATTGATGTAAGATACTGAAAACAACACTTCTCTTCTCCTTTACATATATGTATGTGGTACACATCTGATTTTACCTGTGCTTCATGGCACCACCACTTTTTAAGGAATGCAACCAGAATGAAAATGCAAAAACATTATTTACTGCTATAAGTTTAGTTATTTTAGTAAAAAAAAAAAAATTAATTGTAGAGGTTATATACATTTCCCACCTGATCTTTACATTGGGCATGAGTAGATTGGTATTTTGTGCTGAGAAATACAGTTGGACGGGCATCCATACGATGCTTTAATGGTTTTCATGCATAGTTCTATGTCTGATAGGGCATATGCATGAAACTTGAGGGGCGTTGTACAGTTGCTTTAGCAATCTCAGTGTAAACTTTCTCTCTGTGGTTATCTAAAGATAACCATTACAGGTACACTTAAAGGGAACGTGTCGCCAAGTAAAAAAAAAAATTGAAAGTGTTAAAACTGAATTTATTTTTTTTTTATTAATTTGTGTTTTTCATTTTTTTTTTTTTACATGTAAGGAAATATGAAAAATTAACGATCTAATTTTTCATATTTCCCAGTGATGGCCACCAGGGGGACCTCCAGCAGGAAACTGCTGGTAAAAGCAGCCTGAAATAGGGATGCTGAAAAAAAAGAGGCTGTCCCTGCTCAGCTACTGTGACATCATCACCTCCCCCCTCTTTTCACAAAAGAACAAAGAGGGGAAAGGTGATATTATGTGTACTGTTGGGCAGCGCCATTTTGTTGTTGTCTGCACAGCAGTACAGCTAGAAGAAGCATGTGATACTGCGGACACCAGAGAACAATAGCCTGTACTCTCCTGTGTGTATATCTATCTATCTATCCCGCCTACCTGTGCAATGTGTGACACAGTGGACACCAGCGAACACTAGCCTATACATACATACATACATACATACATACATACATACATACACATATATATATATATATATATATATATACTCACACACATATATATAAAATGTGTGTGTGTGTATGTATGTATGTATATATATATATATATAATATATATATATATATATATATATACATGTATGTACAGGCTAGTGTTCGCTGGTGTCCGCTGTGTCACACATTGCACAGGTAGGGTAGGGGTAGAGGCTGGGGTGACGGGGCAGAGGGAGGCTGGGGTGACGGGGCAGAGGGAGGCTGGGGTGATGGGGGGGGAAAGAGGCTGGGGTGACGGGGGGCAGAGAGGCTGGGGTGACGGGGGCAGAGAGGCTGGGGTGACGGGGGGCGCAACTGGGGGGGGCCCGGGGAAAAGTAGGAGGTGAGGGGATGATGGAGGTGAGGGGATCATGGGGGTGACAGAGGAGGTGAGGGGATCATGGGGGTGACAGAGGTGGGGATGAGGGGATTTGACAGAGGAGGTGAGGGGATCATGGGGGTGACAGAGGAGGTGAGGGGATCATGGGGGTGACAGAGGTGGGGATGAGGGGATTTGACAGAGAAGGTGAGGAGATGAGGGGGTGGATTTAGCATCGGGGGTCTAATCGGCACAGAATAATCCTATTCAGACCTGAGAGGGATCCGGGCAGCTGTCAGAGAACCGGGCCGGTGAGGAGTCAGGGTGCGCGGGGCTCCCCCGCTCCGGCCTGTAACAGGAGTGGAATGCAAACCGGAAGATGGGGCAGCCCTGGCATCCACCGGCCGCCGCCAACGCTGTTTCCACCTGGTGGCCCTGGACGCCGGGGCTGCCCCATCTCCCAATCTGCATTCTGTTACAGCCCGGAGCACGCACCCCGACTCCTCGCCGGCCCGGTTCTCTGACAGCTGCCCGGATCCCTCTCAGGTCTGAATAGGATTATTCTCCCCCGATGTTAAATTCACCTCCTCTGTCACCCCATCACCATTGTGATACTGCCGCTCCTGGGTCCGGCAGCCGCAGGGGGGACAGCATGCAGCAGACGCTGCTGTGCCCTGCTCCCCCAGCGATCAGCCTGACTCTCTCCATCCTCCCCCCTGCAGCATCTTCAAGCCCATTCCCCCACAGAACGCTGCTGAACTGCTGCTGGGGGAAAGGAGAGAGCTGCGGTGACTGGTGCCGGGACATTGCTGGGTGATAGCAGTGTCCCGGGACCCAAAGCAAAAGTCTATTCAGTTTCTCTCACTCCGGCGGGGGGGTGGAGAGAGAGCGCTGCACACACAGTTCTCCTGTCTCTCTCTCCTCCCTGGTTCCCGTGCCGAGACTTCAAGAAAATGGCGCCGCCACCCACCCCATGTACTTCAGCTGTGTACTGCGCATGTCTATGCGCATGCGCAGTACACAGCGACGGAACCTCAATGTCTGGAGGTGCCGTATAGCGTCTGTGTGTGTGCCGTGAAATGACGTCACACACAGACACTATAAACATGGCAGCCCCCTGTGCAGGAGTAAATTTTATTAAAAATAATCTAACACGAAGTTAAAAAAAAAAAAATCCAACACACTTATTTGATCTTATTACTTTTCATTAAAAAATTTCCAAAAATGTGACACTGTCCCTTTAAAGGGTAATGTTCTAATGGTTTCCTCAGTCTCTGGTTCGTGGTAAAATTTTACATGATTTTTTTTTTTTTTTTTGTCCTCCAACAGGCAGAGGAGGGCAGTCTGCTTTGCGTTTTGCACGTCTAAGAATGGAGAAACGTCACAATTATGTCAGGAAAGTAGCAGAAACTGCTGTGCAGCTGTTTATTTCCGGTGATAAAGTGAACGTAGCTGGTCTCGTGTTGGCTGGGTCAGCTGACTTCAAAACGGAGCTTAGTCAGTCTGATATGTTTGATCAGGTGAGAATTTATTTTTTACAATTATGGCTTTTAGAAAAAGAAAAAACAAAGATTGCCAACATTACAAACTGTAATATATAAATTTATTGTGTGTATGTATGTATGTATATATGTGTGTGTGTGTGTGTGTGTGTATGTATATGTATATATATATATATATATATATATATATATATATATATATATGTATATATATATTTATGTGTGTGTATATATATATATATATATATATATATATATATATATATATATATATATATATATATATATATATATATATATATATATATATATATATAATTATTAAATAAAAATAAAAATCCCAACGCACAATTCAATATATACAAACAAAAGGGAAGCGTTTATAGGGAAAATATGAATATTCTTTCTTTGTTTTAAAAGATATAAAAAAAATACCCACGGGCGCCAATACTGGGGTCTGTGTGGTGTCACATGAGAAGTATTTACTACAAGAAGGACACTTATGACCACACAAATGCACCCCAGGACATCTCCATAACTAGTATAGTGATGTTGCCATCATACAATGTTCCCCCTTGGAATAAAACACATGGAATAAAAATCAATAACTATATATACAGTTAAAGTGCTCAAATGGTTAATACAACCAATAGACAGTAACATGAGGGGGGACAAATACACATAAGGTATGCAACGTCACAAGGAAGGGGGGGGGGTTGATAGTAAGGCACCAGTACTTCTATCCCACATCCCCTGCCACAAACCTGCAAACCAGCAATGGAGGGTCTCTGGTTCACAACCCGACGCATGCCTCGCTACAACAGCCTCTTCCGGGGTTGAGATATCTATCTATCTATTTTGACAGAGCTATTTGAGGTTTTTTTTTTTTTCTCGCTCATTTCGTTGGGGGACACAGACAGTGGGTATAGGCTGGTTCCACTAGGAGGCGACACTAAGCTCTAGAAAACAGAAGAAGCGCTAGCTCCTCCTACCAGCCGATACAGGCCATTAATTTTTAGCTTAGTGTCTGTAGGAGGTAGACACTTCTGCTCCCCTTGCTCTCAGAAGAAAAGAGGCTTCATGAGTGATTGCCACTCATCAGTGTCACTCGAGCTCAGGGACAAAGCTCCACTGGTCCCCCCCCCCCTTCGATTCCAGCAGACCGCTCCTGGTGAGTGGCAGACTGAAGGGGTGACCCTGCTGGTCCTGGGGAGCCAAAGACATCACTTGGTAAGTATAATTACATGTACTTAGGTGAGTTTCTCCTATATTATATTCCACAAGCCCCCTCTTGCTCCTGTCTTTGCTGGCGGGCATTTCTCTGTTGTGGCATCCCTGCAGGGCTCCCACAGAATGCAGGGGTTCATAGCTGCCTTCTGTGTCCTTTTCTTGCATAGTGGCCCCCAACTGCTGGCTGCCTGATTTTCCTGGAGCGACGTACCCCACCCACACCCCGCACAGTGGCTGCTGAAATCTCCCATTTCGCATGCTCCCGCTGCAGTGAAAAGTGTTCTCGCGGTTAGCCAGATCCCTTCTATTCTGCTTGCCTAGTCCCCACTCTGCCATGTCTGCCCCGGTCTTCCTGCCAGCGGACCCCCCTGCTGCTCCATTGGACGCAGCGGAACCTGCGTGGGCATGTTCCCTTTCTGTGGAAGTCAGTGACCTCATAAAGGTCTCTGACACTACGAGGGACCTTCTCAGCAGCCTAGCAACTGACGTCCCAACTCCCAGACGGTCCGATTCCTCTGACTCACTTGTTTCTCCGCAGCACTCTGATCACGTTCTGTTTCCCCGTTCCCTCCCAGGGACCCGATATCAGACAACATACCAGAATCTGGCTCTAATCAGGACCCAGATCACTCCTCCTCCCTGTCTTCCATGGTGGATGACTTGATTGGTGCAGTGCTCACCTCTCAGGTGCTCCTCTCTGAACAAGACCCTTTCCCTGCACAAGAGGGATTCTCCTTTCGCAGTCACAAGCGAGCTCCATGTGTCTTTCCCTCCTATTAGGGATTTAAAGACACCGTCCTGAAGGAGTAGAAACAGCCAGATAAACGTTTCAGTGGCGACAAGCGTTTGGATCTCTTGTACCCCTTTCCACAGGAATCCGTGAAAAAGTGGTCTAAAGCCCCTGCGATAGATCCTCCCATCTCGCGTTTGTCAAAGACCACCACCCTGCCAACCGGCCAACGCAGCTTTCTTCCGCGATCTATTGGGATTGCGACATCGAAACCTATGCAAAATCATCCTTTGAGGCCGCTAGTGCAGCCTAAGACCAGTTCTTGTCTCTGCTTGGGTCAGCAGGTCTTCCACAGGATAGGCCCAACAACTTCGCCAAGGCATCCTTTCTGGTGCCCCCCAGCAAGAACTTGTCTACCTGGCCTCCCAACTGCCTTCAGCGGGCAAGTATCTGTGCAAGGCCCCATGGATGCAGCACGCCTTCTATCGCGTGCTTCTGCATCGTCCGTGGCTTAAACCTTGGTTCACAGATTTCGCTTCCAAGCCCTTTCTATCCACTCCGCCCTTTCTCGGTTCACAGCTCTTTGGTTCCCGCCTAGACGAGATTATCAAAGACCCCACCGGAGCGCAAGAGCCTTTACTTGCCTCAGGCTAGACCTCAGCGCCAAGGACCTTCTAGGCGAACATCGTTTCGCTCCTGTCACCAGAACAGTGCTACACAGGGCCCTTGTGACAGTCAAGCCCCGTCCTATATGGCCCCCACCCCGCCAACAGATGGCCAAGCAGGGTACCGCCCGGATCTTCTCCTCGTGAAGGACTGCTCCCGAATGGAGGGGCAAGCTCCTTCTCTTCCTGGACGTTTGGCTCGACCACATATTGGACGCCTGGGTACAGTAAGTATTCTCTTCTGGCTAATTCATAGAGTTCCTATCTTGCCCCCCCCAGCGCAGTTTTTCCCCTTTTCATTCCTCCTTGTGATCAGGGCGGCCTCGCTTTTCCAGGCCGTCCTTTCTCTGCTCAGTCAGGGGGTCATAGTTCCCACGCCCAGTCACCAACGTTTTCGGCGATTTCACTCGAATCGTTTCGTTGTCCCCAAGAAGGACGGCATGGAGCCTGAAGCGCCTCAACCACTTGTGCACCTCTGGTACTTCAAGTTGCAGTCCCTCGGGTCCGTGGTTGCATCTTAATCTGGGAGGGTTCCTATCCTCGGTCGACATCACAGACTCGATCTCAATCAACCCATCCCACCAAAGCTTTCCATGTTTTGCCATCCTGTCCGACCATTGTCCATCCGTTGCATTGCCCTTCGGGCTTGCAACAGCACCCAGGGTTTTCACCGAAGTGCTTGCCCTGTTTTTTGGCCCTGCTTCACTCCAGGGGGGTTGCGGTGATCCCTTACTTGGACAACATCCTGGTGAAGGCGCTCCTGCGAGGGCAGATTGACCAGTCTACGGTTTCTCCTAGACACCCTCTCCAGGCTTGTCAATCATCCAAAGAGTTCGCTTGTCCCTTCTCGGAATCTTTCTTTTCTGGGGATGGTCTTAGACATGGCCTCGGCAAAGGTCTTTCTCCCTTTGGAGAAACAGACATTAACTGTGTTCAGGGGTTCGAGTCCCTAAGTGACAATCCGCAAGTGCTTGCTTTCTTGGTAGCCCACTTCAAGGTGGTCCCGTATGTGCAGTTCCTCACGTGCCCCCTACAGGTGGCTACCCTTGCCTACTGGGACCAGTTGTTTTGGAAATGAGAATTTCTGTCTTCCCAGGTCCAGAGTTCTCTGACGTGGTGGCTGGCCCCCATGACCTTCCAGTTTGGACCCTCCTTCCTGCCCCTGCATTCGTAGTCCTGACCACTCACTAGAGCCTCCGAGGGTGAGGGGAACGTTCCACAAACAGACTGCACAGGGCCAATGGACACCGTCCGAATCTCCTCCCAGTCTACATCCTGGAGTTTAGGGCTATTCAGATGTGCCTTCTGCACTGGACGCCGCAGTTGTTCGGTCAGAGTCCGGTCGGGCAGTGCCACCGCTGTGGCCTATCAGAACCACCAGAGTGGGAGTGGTCCTTACAACCGGAGTTGTTCGACAGGCTGTGGGCCCGGTGGGGGCATCCAGACGTCGACCTAATGGCATCAAGGTTCAACAGGAAGGTACAGCTTTTCATCTCTCAGATACGAGATCCAGCCGCCTATGCAGTCAACGCCTTGGTGGCACCGTGGGAAACCTTTAATCTCTTGTATGTGTTTCCCCCTCTGCCGCTTCTTCCCCATGTGCTCTAAAGGATCAAGGCGGAAAGGCATACCGACGATTCTTAAGGCCCCGGACCGGCGGTGCCGTTCGTGGTGCACCAACCTTGTTCATCTGTCACCTGACGCTCCGTGATGCCTTCCGGTAAGAGGCGATCTCCTTTGTTAGGGTCCCGTCTGCCACCCAAATTAAGAGTTTGAGGCTGCCATTCTGAGAAAACGTGGCTTCTGCGAACAGGTAGTGCAGATGATGTTGAGAGTTAGTAAGCTGTCCTCCTTCTGTCTTTACTACCAAATAACACCAGGATCCTCGCTTTCCTTCTGGACCAACGTCTGAGTCTTAGCTCCTTGAAGAGGCATGTTTCTGCACTGTTGGTCCTCTTTCACTGTACTCTGGCCTCGAACAGAGACATTTGCATTTTCCTCCAGGGGTGGCACACAGTGTCCCCATATCGACTTCCTGTTGCCTCCATGGGATCTAAATTTGGTCCTACAAGCC
The DNA here is from genome assembly GCA_027789725.1 of Dendropsophus ebraccatus. NCBI lineage: Eukaryota > Metazoa > Chordata > Amphibia > Anura > Hylidae > Dendropsophus > Dendropsophus ebraccatus. The sequence goes on along the minus strand of JAQFWZ010000056.1, from coordinate 1,456,938 downwards.
CTTCAGTTGCCCCCTTTCGAGCTGCTCCAGGAGATTCCCTTACGCGCCATGACCTGGAAGGTTGTTCTTCTGGAGGGTGTCTGAATTAGTGTCCCCGTCCTGTCGATTCCCCCTTCCTGACTCTCCACCAGGATAAAGTCATTCTTTGTCTAGTGCCCTCTTTCCTCCCTAAGGTTGTCTTCCAATTCCACCTTAATGAAGACATTGTCCTGCCTTCTTTCTGTTCGGCTCCTACTCATCCGAGAGAGCATTACCTCCATCACACCTTTTTCCGTTCTTCAGTCAGACGCGCTGTTTTATCATTCCTGAAGGTCCGCGCAAGGGTTTGTCAGCCTCCACGTCCAATATTGCGTATTTTATCAGGTTGGCAATAGGTGAGGCGTACCGTGCCAGGGATAAAACTCCCCCTTTCCGGCTTACCAAGCACTCCACACGAGCATGGGTGCTTCCTGAACCATTTGGCAGAGGGCTACTGCCCTACAGGTGTGTAAGGCGGCCACCTGTTCCTCCTTACACACCTTCAACAAGATCTATGATGTGGTAATTTTAAAATTGTGTATGTAGGTGTGTATATATATGTATTTGTATGTGTGTGTGTGTGTGTATATATATATATGTATATGTATGTATATAATATATATATACATACACACATACACACACACTCACCGGCCACTTTATTAGGTACACCTGTCCAACTGCACGTTACCACTTAATTTCTAATCAGCCAATCACATGGCGGCAACTCAGTGCATTTAGGCATGTAGACATGGTCAAGACAATCTCCTGCAGTTCAAACCGAGCATCAGTATGGGGAAGAAAGGTGATTTGAGTGCCTTTGAACGTGGCATGGTTGTTGGTGCCAGAAGGGCTGGTCTGAGTATTTCAGAAACTGCTGATCTACTGGGATTTTCACACACAACCATCTCTAGGGTTTACAGAGAATGGTCCGAAAAAGAAAAAACATCCAGTGAGCGGCAGTTCTGTGGGCGGAAATGCCTTGTTGATGCCAGAGGTCAGAGGAGAATGGGCAGACTGGTTCGAGCTGATAGAAAGGCAACAGTGACTGAAATAGCCAACCGTTACAACCAAGGTAGGCAGAAGAGCATCTCTGAACGCACAGTACGTCAAACTTTGAGGCAGATGGGCTACAGCAGCAGAAGACCACACCGGGTGCGACTCCTTTCAGCTAAGAACAGGAAACTGAGGCTAAAATTTGCACAAGCTCATCGAAATTGGACAGTAGAAGATTGGAAAAACGTTGCCTGGTCTGATGAGTCTCGATTTCTGCTGCGACATTCGGATGGTAGGGTCAGAATTTGGCGTCAACAACATGAAAGCATGGATCCATTCTGCCTTGTATCAACGGTTCAGACTGGTGGTGGTGGTGTCATGGTTTGGGGAATATTTTCTTGGCACTCTTTGGGCCCCTTGGTACCAATTGAGCATCGTTGCAACGCCACAGCCTACCTGAGTATTGTTGCTGACCATGTCCATCCCTTTATGACCACAATGTACCCAACATCTGATGGCTACTTTCAGCAGGATAATGTGCCATGTCATAAAGCTAGAATCATCTCAGACTGGTTTCTTGAACATGACAATGAGTTTACTGTACTCCAATGGCCTCCACAGTCACCAGATCTCAATCCAATAGAGCATCTTTGGGATGTGGTGGAACGGGAGATTCGCATCATGGATGTGCAGCCGACAAATCTGCGGCAACTGTGTGATGCCATCATGTCAATATGGACCAGAATGCTCAGAGGAATGCTTCCAGCACCTTGTTGAATCTATGCCACGAAGAATTGAGGCAGTTCTGAAGGCAAAAGGGGGTCCAACCCGTTACTAGCATGGTGTTCCTAATAAAGTGGCCGGTGAGTATGTATGTGTGTGTATGTATATGTATGTATATGTATGTATATGTATGTGTATATGTATGTGTGTGTATATATATATATATATATATATATATATATATATATATATATATATATATATATATATATATATATATATATATATATATATTACACATACATACAGTGGTGCCTTGCATTACGAGCATAATTCGTTCCGGGACCGTGCTTGTAATCCAAATCCACTCTTAAACCAAAGCAAATTTTCCCATAAGAAATCATAGAAATGCAGACAATTGGTTCCACACCCCAAAAATAATGATTTATTATTCTAAATAACATGTAAAGCAAATGAAACAAACATTCAGAAACAGCAGAATATGTGATATTATAAGTTACTGTACAGTAATGGAGAGGATGGGAAACACAAGGGCTGATAGAGACTGCAGGGAGCAGGAAGGAATAAGCAGGGCAGATGTGGGCACAGTATAGCAGCACTCTCTGTCCAGGGAGAGAGGGGTTACAGCTATGGTGAGATTACCTCCACAGTCCTGTCCCCTGATGTAAGCCCCAGCCTTAAGTGGATCTGCTATGATTTGGACGGTGAAGGAGACTTCCTAGGTCAGAGTACAGTGCTGTAGACCACACTATGCAGACCATGCCCCTCCCCCACTTACGCTCCCACCCAGTACAGGGGGCTCTTAAACCAAAGCAATGCTCTTAAACCAAGTCACAATTTTAAAAAAATGTGAGCTCTTAAACCAAAACGCTCTTAAACCAAGTTACTCTTAAACCAAGGTACCACTGTATATATATATATATATATATATATATATATATATATATATATATATATATATATATATATATATATATATATATTATATATATTATGTATATGTGTGGTTAAGCATAGTTTGCCTTTGTTCAGCAGCTAATGGGTACTAGATGTTCTTATCCCATATGGGGGGGGGGGGGTTGCTTATCTTTGCACACAGCCCTATCTGTGTTTTCCCTTGTATTTTAAAGCTTCTTTGTTTCCATATTCCTTATACTTTCTTTGTGTCCTCATATTACCTGTAGTAATGTATGCGTACGTCATATATCTTGGGCAGCTCTGATTGGAAGCAATATCCTACAGGCTGAACCCTATTGGATGATTTGTAACTTTGAATGTAAAGACGCATCTCAGAGCTCCGGCCTATAAATAAAGCTGATTTGGGAGGTCACAGGGAGAGGACCTTCACATGCTGAAAGGAGCCATGTGTCTGTCTTTCTGGCCAGATTAACCCTTACCCACCAGGAGTGTATACAAGAATGGGATAGCCTTGTCTATTCCCACCCCTGAGGACTGCTTTGGGACATCCCATTATTAGGGTCCCCCAATGAAACGAGCGAGAAAAGTGGATTTAGTGAGCACTCACTGTAAAATCCTTTCCTCGATTGTTCATTGGGGGACACAGCACCCGCCCATATTTGCTATGAGGGCTTTTGGTCACAGTTTTTTTTTTTGCCTATGGTTTTGCATTATTAAGCCATGCGGGCCTCTCCTACTGCTCTTGTACCAGCCAATACCCACTGTGTCCCCTAGTGAACACTGACAAGAAAATGATTTTATGGTGAGTACTCACAAAATCTTTTTCTTTTTTTTTCCTGTGTGAGCTGCAGTGATTTCCTACAGCATGCTCGGTGCAGTAAATGTGCTCCCTACTGACTGTTTGTATATACTGTATTGTGTAATTGTGTGGCACTTTGGCAACCTCTGGTGCTTTTATGAATTATTAGTTCCAATTTCTTCATATGACCAGTTGGCAATAGAAATAAAGAGTTGTGTGTTTTTTTTTTTTCCTCTTTCCCATCCACTCCAGCTGTCCCTAGGATACGGTTTTTGGAGCTTTCACTCCTCTGCCATTTCTTAGCAGTACTAGTACCACAGTGATACCATCCTTCCGGTCATGTGAAACTGGCTATGGCCTCATAAGCAGTGCCATGGCACTGACCATCGATCTATCGGCAGTCATATTACTCCCTTTCACAGGTGACGTAGTACTGCCATAGCGATAACACTCTGCTTGTTCTGTGCCCCGGTTAGTGCTGCCACTCTCTGGCACTGTAACACATTGAAGATGCCTTCTTGTCCGTAAGGTTGCACTTAAAGTGAATGTACCATTAACCCCTTAAGGACAGAGCCTGAAATGGCCTTAATGACAGACAAATTTTATGAATATGACCTGTGTCACTTTTTTCATTAATAACTTCGGGATGCTTTTACCTATCCGGCTGATTCTGAGATTGTTTTCTCGTGACATATTGTACTTTACATTTCTGGTAAATTGGAGTCGATACTCATAACGAATCTTTATGAAAAAAACCAAAATAATGTGAAAAAATGTGAAAAACTGCATTTTTCCAACTTTGAAACTTTTTTGCGTATACAGAAAGTGGATATACCACATAAATTATATATTAAATAGCATTAGCAACATGTCTACTTTATGTTGGCGGCATTTATTAAACGATCTTTCATTTTTTTTACACAATAGGAAGCTTAAAACATTAGCAGCAATATTTCCAAATTTTCAGTAAAATTTCAAAATCAGATATTTTTAGGGACCTGTTCAGGTTTAAAGTGTATTTGAGGGGCCTGTATGTTAGAAAGCCCCACAAAGCACCCCATTTCAGAAACTGCACCCCCCACACTCTGCAAAAGCATATCCAGAAAGTGTTTTAACCCTTTAGGGGAGTCACAGAAATAAAAGCTAAGTGTGTAAGAAATTTGAACATTTTAATTTTCTGTGCAGAGATTTTATTGTAATCCAATATTTTTCATAATTATAAACCTATTACCAGAGAAATACACCCCAATATTGATTGCCCCGTTTCTGCAGTTTATAGAAATACCCCATATGTGGCCCTATTGCGCTATTTGACGCAACCACAAGCCTCAGATATAAGGGACCGCCTAGTGAATTTCAATGCCTCCGTTATATTTGGTCATTTCTGACTGTACCACTTCAGGTTGGCAGAGGCTCTGGGGTGCCAAAACCTAAAAAACACCCCTAAAGGGACACCATTTAGAAAACTACACCCCTCAAGGAATGTAAGAAGGGGTGCGGTGAGCATTTGGACCCCACAGGTGCTTCACAGATTTTCCGAACAATATGGCGTGAAAAAAGAAAAATTTATTTTTTACACTAAAACGTTGTTCTAGCCTTCAATTTTTCATTTTCTTAAAGGGATAAGAGGAAAAACAAGACACAAAATGTGTAGCGTAGTTTCTCCCGAGTACGGAAATACCCCACATGTGGACATAAAGTGCCAAGCGGGCGCAGGACGAGCCTCCAAAGGGAATGAGCGCCAATTGGCTTTTGGAAGCTGGATTTCACTGGAATGGATTTCAAGGGCCATGTCGCATTTACAGAGCCCTCGTGCTGCCAAGACACTGGAAACCCCCCACAAGTGACCCCATTCTGGAAACTACACCCCTCAAGGAATCTAACAAGGGGTGCAGTGAGCATATGGACCCCACTGGTGATGGGCACAAATGTGGAACAATGTGACGTAAAAGTAAAAAATTTCATTTTTTCACTTTCATGGCACAAATGTGCCCGTCATCAAGGGGTCCATATCCTCACTGCACCCCTTGTTAGATTCCCTGAGGGGTGCAGTTTCCATAATGGGGTCACTTGTGGGGGGTTTACAGTGTTTTGGCAGCACGAGGGCTCTGTAAATGCGACATGGCGTTCATCATCCATTCTAGCCAAATCCAACCTCCAAAATCCAAATGGCGCTCCTTCCCTTCGGAGGCTTGCCCTGCGCCCAAATGGCGCTTTATGTCCACATGTGGGGTATTTTCGGACTCGGGGGGAAATTGCTCTACACATTTTGTTTTTTCCCCCCTCTTTTAACCCCTTGTGAAAATGATAAATTCAAGGCTAAACCAGCATTATAGTGTAAAAAATGTAATATTTCATTTTCACGCCACATTGTTCCACATTTGTGCCCGTCACCAGTGGGGTCCATATGCTCACTACACCCCTTGTTACATTCCTTGAGGGGTGTAGTTTCCATATTGGGGTCACTTGTGGGGGGTTTCAACTGTCTTGGCAACACAGAGGCCTTTTGAATGCAACATGGCCCCTCGAAATCCATTCCATCCAAATCCAGCCTTCAAAAACCAAATGGCGCTCCTTCCCTTCGGAGGCTTACCCTGCGCCCTCACGGCGCTTTATGTCCACATGTGGGGTATTTCCGTACTCAGGGGAAATTGCTCTACACATTTAGTGTTTTTTTTTTTTTATCTTTTAGCCCCTTGTGAAAATGAAAAAATCATGACAAGATAAATGATTTAGAGTAAAAATTTTACAAAAATTACACTAAATGTTGGTCTAGCCTTGAATTTTTCCATTTCCACAAGGGGTTAAAAAGAAAATTAACACAAAACGTGTAGGGTAGTTTCCCCTGAGTATGAAAATACCCCACATGTGGGCATAATGTGCCATATGGGCACAGGGCAAGCCACCAAAGGGACAGAGCGCCATTTAGAGGCTGGAATGGAGGATGGAGGCCATGTCGCAATTACAAAGCTCCTGTGCTGCCAGGTCAGTAGAAACCCCTGACAAGTGACCCCATTCTGGAAACTACACCCCATAAGGAATCTAACAAGGGGTGCAGTGAGCATATGGACCCCACTGGTGACGGGCACTTACGTAGAACATGTGCCGAGAAAATAAAAAATACAATTTTTTTCATTTTCACGTCCCAAATGTGGCAGTCACCAGGGGGCCATATCCCCGCTGCCCCCCTTGTTAGATTCCTTATCGGGTGTAGTTTCCAGAATGGGGTCACTTGTGGGGGGTTTCTACTGTCCTGGCCGCACAGAGGCTTTGTAATTGCATCATGGCATCCTCTAATGGGAATGGCGGCCATACCTACTTAGCTGGGAAAAAGGGACAATTCTAATTTATTTTGGGGGTATTAGGCCAATTATTAGTTTATAAGGTTGGAAATGACAGGTGTCCATCAAATTCAACCTGTGTTGATCCAGAGGAAGGCAAAAAACCCTTGTGAGGCAGACGACAGTAGCCTCATCACAGGGGAAAAATTCCTTCCCGACTCCAAAATGGCGATCAGAATAATCCCCGGATCAACGTGACCCCTGAAATAGGAATAAGGGACAATAATTAGATAATGTAGAACTCCAATGATGTGTAGTATGCCTTGGAGCGATCCAGTATGCAGAGACCGGGGGGATCAGGACAGGTGTCACACTGGAAAATGGTGTCCTTCCTGATCCCCCTATTACGCCACACTCTGCACTTCTTCTGGGGTCTCCTGTTTTCCAGTGTGGGGGACGTCACCTGGAAAATGTTGTCCTGGTGCGATACGGGGTCCTTCATATCCAGAAGCGCTGGGTTCGCTCCATGGCTGCTAAATATTAGGGCTCTATTACTGCTTGTGATATTTTCGTATCGTGCCGCAAGCTACAGTAGCTCGGGCAGCGAGGGACCGGAAGAGGGGGTGCTGGTATAAAAGTCATCCCCGTACAGGTGGTAACCTTTATCCAGCAGTGGGAAGATCAGTTCCCTGACGATCTTCCCACTTGTTCCGAGGATTGGGGGGGGGGAGGGGGCATCTGGGGGCTGCATTCGGGTGTCCCTTCCTTTATACACTCTAAGGGTACATGCACACTGCGGAATCGCGACAGATAACCCTTCGTGCATTCCGCAGTTGGCACCCGCCGGCGGAGTGATGCAGGCGCACGTCTCCATCCGTGTCATAGACTCCATTCTATGCCCGGGCGGATTCCGCTCTCCGTCCAACGTATTCATTCTTTGGATGGACGACGGAATCCGCCCGTGCATAGAATGGAGTCTATGACACGGGTAGAGACATGCGCCCGCATCAGTCCGCCGGCGGGTGCCAGCTGCGGAATGCACGAAGGGTTATCCTTCGCCATTCCGCAGTGTGCACATACTCTAAATCTGTAAGTGTACCCTAAGGTACGCTCACAGTTTGTAGAATTTCACACCATACCGTCATCTCTTATTGGGACGGTACTGGTGGAAAAGACGTGTCTGGGGGGCAGCGTACGCTACGCTACCCCCAGACACGTCACTGGATGATGAGGACGATGAGGATGAATGGAGGAAAGAAGGATCCGCCCCATTCATCCTCACTGGCTGTTTCGGTGTCGGAGGCAATAACGTATTCCTCTGACGCCGAAAACACCCTGGGGGTCATCTTTATACGGGGATTGGTATATGGGGTATGTAGTGGTGTAGTGTCAAACTTTATTCAATGTAGTGTGGTGTAATGTAGTGTTTTTTTATGTGTTTTTTACAGTAAGTATAAAAAAAAAAAACTACACCAACAAAGGAGTTGCTGATAAATGCCGCACTTATCAGCAGACCTTGGCAGTAGAATATAGAAAAAAAAAAAAACCTACACCAAAAAGGAGGAGTTGCTGATTAGCAGCGCACTTTCGTGCGATGCTGATCAACACTCAGCGGCGATAGGGTGCGGAAAATAGAAAAAAAAAATTTTGGGGGTAAAAAAAAAAAAACTTTTTTACATTCTGAACGTCCCTGTAGCTGCTGATAAGTGTATTACACATATCAGCCGCTAGAGGGCAGCAGAGCGCAAAATACAGAAAAAGCCGACGCTGGAGCCGAAAATAGCCGAGAGAAGCCGAACGTGACGTCACGGAGGAAGCCGAAGACCCGAACGAACACGAGGACGCCGCGAACCCGGAAGACGCCGATCAGGAGCCCGGGACAGGTGAGTAATGTACAAATACCTGCTCTGGACCCCTCGGCTACCTAGCTGAGGGGTCCAGGGCAGGTATTTTTTATTTTATGGGACTCTGATCGCCGTGAACGGCCGGCCGTTCACGGCGATCGGGCCGGTGGCACGGCGATCACCATTACTTTTTACAGTAATGGCGGTCGGTGCCGTCCTCGGACAGCACAGACCGCCATTTTTTTCCGGGTCGTCGGGTCACCGATGACCCGGAAAGGTTCCAATCACCGCTATTGGCTGATCTGAATTGATCAGCCTATAGCGGCGATCGTAAGCTAAGATGGCCTGCTATGATTTATAGCAGGCCATCTTCCCCGATCGCTGTGTGCGAACACGCAGCGATCGGGGAAACATTGGGCGTAAATTTACGCCCGATGTCGTTAAGGGGTTAAGGCTTTATTATTATTATTATTATTATTATTATTATTATTATTATTATTGTTATTGTTATTGTTATTTTTATTATTATTATTATTATTATTGTTATTATTATTATTATTATTATTATTAATTTTTTTATTATTATTTTTATTATATTTATTTATTTATTTTTTTTGTATATTACCTGGTTAGCGCCGGTGTGGAGATTTCCATGCTGGCATTGACCAGGTGATATATATTTTTTTTCCATGAGCTTTTAGTGCTACATTTGCTTTAATTTATTTCTACACTGAATAACAGAGCTACACAACACAAAGTTCTGATGGGTTTTCCTTAACATTTTATTTGACATTAACATTTTAATTGAGTCCTTAAACACATGTATACCTGCACAGAGAAGATCAGCACAATGACTCAGAATGAGACAGAATTTTTACATTAAGTAATTTCCAGTTATGTGACTCTGAACTTTTTGCTTCTTCTTAGCGATTGCAATCCAAAGTCCTGAAGCTAGTAGATATCTCTTATGGGGGAGAAAATGGTTTTAACCAAGCAATCGAACTATCAACAGAAGTCCTTTCAAATGTGAAATTTATCCAAGAAAAGAAACTAATAGGTATGAATTTATGTACGCGTCTAGGACAAAAATGTTTAAAAACTTAACTGTACATGGCTTTGTTTAGGTAGGACTCCCTTTTTGGAGGCTTGGACCCTTTGTTCTTCTTATACCTGTATGCGCTAAAAGTAGATTAAATGGCTGTCACATTATTGCTGATTGTATTAAAGTGCTGCATCTGTAGTGGTGTGCTATTAGTCTATATACATACTGTGCTCAATGTTTGTTTTTTTCCCTTCTCCTCTGTCTACTGGAGAAGCCCTGTCTCCATATTGCCCTATCTTGCTCTGCCATAAATGCTCCTCCTTCGTTGTCCTCTACTGTGCTTGAGGAGCATGGTAATGTACTTGTCCATATTAAGAGAATTCATGGCAGCAGAGGACAGGGTTGCATGGAGGCAGCTCTTTCCTTGTAGGGAAAACAGAGCACAGCTTGAGGGTGTGTATGTAAGCTAATGGCACATTATTACAGATACAGTGCTTTTTCATTAAAATTGTTGATAAAGTGATCTATCCCTTTTTAAAGTGTGGTTCCATCAGGGTGTTCTCATTCTGTATTCCATGTAGTAGAGCATGTACGCCTACATGTCATGCTCTGATTATATTATGTGTTACACAAGTGCCAACTCTAAGTTGATGCTGCACAATTACAGCATAAGGCTATGTTCACACACTGTATTTTTTTAATAAATAACTGCCATTGTTGCAGATTGCAACACCAGCCACTATTTATTGAAAGTATGAAATAATTATTATTTTCTATGGAACAACGACTGCAGTGTATACACTCTGGGGGAGATTTATCACACATGATGTAAAGTGAGACTGGCTCAGTTGCCCCTAGCAACCAATCAGATTCACCTTTTCATTCCTCACAGACTCTTTAGAAAATTAAAGGTGGAATCTGATTGGTTGCCGGGGGCAACTGAGCCAGTTTCACTTTACTCCACGTTTGATAAATCTTCCCCTCTGTGTACACTGTGGCCGCACAAAATAGCTTATGCACACAATGTAAAGTGCGGCTCCCGGACGTACTTTGCTATGGTTAATTGGAGCATGCGCAATGATGTTCACCTGCCCAGTACTGCAGTATCTGCCAGGTGAACATCACAGGCAGCAGCCGCTGTGTGAAATGAGCAGCCACACACTGCATACACTGAGATGTTAAAAAGCTAAGTGTTAAGGGTTTTTTTCTTTAGGTGTGTATTAGGTCTTAGCAGATTTAATAAATATATATCATATGATTTTTGTACTGAAGAATTTTTTTTAATTTCCAGGGAGATACTTTGATGAAATTAGTCAAGACACAGGAAAGTACTGTTTTGGTGTTGAAGACACACTAAAAGCATTGGAAATGGGAGCAGTGGAAATTCTGATAGTGTATGAAAACCTGGATATCATGAGATATGTCTTAAGATGTAATGGCTCAGAAGGTAAACTTTTTCCTGTTGAATAAGTTTAGGTTCTATTAACCTGTATTTGAAAGACTGACCCTGTTGTTTCTTACTCTGTCTAGAAGAGAAAGTTCTTTATCTAACACCAGAACAAGAAAAAGACAAATCACACTTCACTGACAAGGAGGTAGGCATTATGTAATATGATGAGCTAGCTTCCTTTTTTGTTTGATATTGTCACTGGATCATTCTTAATTGGTAAATATGTGATACTTTAAAAAACAACTCAGGACTAACCCAGTTTTAGACTAAACTCGAAATGTCTCCAATTTTGGACAGTGTAAGCTCGCTCTAAGGCTGCACCAGATATTTCATTAGTGGCTTGTGCTGCAAATCTGGTGCATCTTTAGACTTGTAGTGTTGAGCGAACCTGTCCAAATGTTAGCAACGTTAGCTGAACCCGAACGCTCTACATTTGTTTCCCCGTAGCTGCATACATTGGATGCTGTCCTATTTACTCTGGAAAACATGGATACAGCCACACACTGTATGCAAGTTTTTAATGACAGCCCTAGGGCAGCATCCAACTTATGCAGTCCTGGGGAATCAAACAAAGAGCATTCAGGTTCAGCTATCTTTGCTGAACCCGAACATTTTGACAAGTAAAAAGTACCCAATGGTTGGAATTTGGGTTTAGAAAACTTGAAATGTAATCAGTAGTCCCAGCTAGCTGAATAGTACTATTGAAAATGATTGTTCATAACACAAAAATAATTGGCCCCCAAAAAGCTCTGTACATTTAAATAGTTCAATGCAAAGCAGTATTAAATATTTAACAAAGAATTTAAAGGGAACCAATCGGCATGATTGTGCTGAAATGGTTTCCTGTTGCACAATTTAGATCAGCACGCTGAGGGGGGGGGGGGGGAGAGGTGTTTTGTAGCACTGCTTGAAGCTGGAAGAAGGGGCAGCAACTAGTCATCTAAGCAGAGAGATGCCCAAGACTACACACAGCTCTCTGCCTGTCAGCATGCTGCCACACCTTTTTCCCCAATGTCAAGATAACGCTGCAGATGCAGCTGGTAGCCTCGGGGAGCTGTACAGTAGATCTATAGTATGCAGTTGGGAGCTATATCGGTGGTGGTGGTACAGTGGTGCCTTGAATTATGAGCATAATTCGTTTTGGGTCTCTGCTTGTAATCCAAATCAACTCTTAAACCAAAGCAAATGTTCCCATAGGAAATCATTGAAATGCAGAGAATTGGTTCCACACCCCAAAAATGATTTTTTATTATAATTAACATGAACAACAGATGACACAAACAATGAGAAACAGCTGAATATGTGATAATATAAGTTAGTGTACAGTATAGCGATCAGCATGTGGAGTATAATGTATAGTAAGTGCATAAACCTGATAATACAGCAGCAATTTGTAGATACAGGACGGAACTGCAGACCCCCATAATGCAGTAGTGTAGTACAACAGGCTAGAATAGAGAAGCAGGGCTGCTGTCAGAGGTCTGTGTGGTCACATGACAGCAATGGGGAAGGGGTGTCTGTTCACCATGGACCAATCAGGACTGACAGACTGCAGGAAGCATGAAGAAATGAGCAGGGCTGATGTGGGCACAGTATAGCAGCACTCTTGTCTGGAGAGAGAGTGGTTACAGCTATGAAGAGATTACCTCCACAGCCCTGCCCCCTGATACAAGCCCCAGCCTGAAGTGGATCTGCCATGATTTGAAAGGTGAGGGAGACAGTGCTGTAGACCTCGCTATGCAGACCATGCCCCTCCCATCCAGTACAGGGAGCTCTTAAACCAAAGCAATGCCCTTAAACAATTTTGAAAAACTGAGCTCTTAATCCAAAACGCTCTTAAACCAAGGTACCACTGTACTTAGCATTTTCTCTTGAGCTGCACTCAATATGAAGAGTCTTTCTGCACAGCCACTGGATACCATCTTGTTTGTGGGGATCTTAATGATATTTCTTGTCTTCTCTTTAGACAGGACAAGAGCATGAGCTGATAGAGAGTATGCCTCTACTAGAGTGGTTTGCTAATAACTACAAAAAATTTGGAGCAACACTGGAGATTGTTACAGACAAGTCACAAGAAGGATCTCAGTTTGTGAAAGGATTCGGTGGAATTGGAGGTAGGCATTCAAATGTCTTTAGGGTGAATGGACAGGACATTAAACCCGCACTGCTGCAGATAGTTTTTTCTTTTTTCTCTCCTTACAGCAACTGTATGCTCAAGCTCTTATATTACCACTGTAATGGTTGTGATGCACGTTAATAACATGGCTTGACCTCTCTGTGTTATCATTCAGTTATTGTTACCGCAGCTACATGTACGATTAACCACGATATTGATTTAGGCCAATGTCGCCCAGCCCTAGCTGTTAGTCTCTGGATCACTAGCAGTCTATACTTATGCTCATGATCATGATTATGTCACCATTAAAGATGTCACGATACCAGAATTTTGAGTTTGATACCGATACTAACTTTTTTATTTCGATACTCAATACCAGTTCGATACTTAGTAAAGTATAAAAAAAATTAAAACAAAATACAGTGGTAGAAATATAATACCCCTGCACTATTACAGTGATACCAATTTTTGGACTATTTTTATTTTATTGTGTTAAAAATAAAGTTAGTGATAGCTGATGCAGCAGAGCTGTCTTAGTGATAGCTGATGCAGCAGAGCTGTCTTAGACAGATATCACTAAGACAGCTCTGCTACATCAGCTATCACTAAGACAGCTCTGCTGCATCAGCTATCACTAAGACAGCTCTGCTGCATCAGCTATCACTAAGACAGCTCTGCTGCATCAGCTGTCACTAAGACAGCTCTGCTGCATCAGCTGTCACTAAGACAGCTCTGCTGCATCAGCTGTCACTAAGACAGCTCTGCTGCATCAGCTGTCACTAAGACAGCTCTGCTGCATCAGCTGTCACTAAGACAGCTCTGCTGCATCAGCTGTCACTAAGACAGCTCTGCTGCATCAGCTGTCACTAAGACAGCTCTGCTGCATCAGCTGTCACTAAGACAGCTCTGCTGCATCAGCTGTCACTAAGACAGCTCTGCTGCATCAGCTGTCACTAAGACAGCTCTGCTGCATCAGCTGTCACTAAGACAGCTCTGCTGCATCAGCTGTCACTAAGACAGCTCTGCTGCATCAGCTGTCACTAAGACAGCTCTGCTGCATCAGCTGTCACTAAGACAGCTCTGCTGCATCAGCTGTCACTAAGACAGCTCTGCTGCATCAGCTGTCACTAAGACAGCTCTGCTGCATCAGCTGTCACTAAGACAGCCCTGCTGCATCAGCTGTCACTAAGACAGCCCTGCTGCATCAGCTGTCACTAAGACAGCTCTGCTGCATCAGCTATCACTAAGACAGCTCTGCTGCATCAGCTATCACTAAGACAGCTCTGCTGCATCAGCTATCACTAAGACAGCTCTGCTGCATCAGCTATCACTAAGACAGCTCTGCTGCATCAGCTATCACTAAGACAGCTCTGCTGCATCAGCTATCACTAAGACAGCTCTGCTGCATCAGCTATCACTAAGACAGCTCTGCTGCATCAGCTATCACTAAGACAGCTCTGCTGCATCAGCTATCACTAAGACAGCTCTGCTGCATCAGCTATCACTAAGACAGCTCTGCTGCATCCACCCCCCTCCTCCGTCCTCCTCTCCGGGACCTCCTGCTCTCAGTCTTCTCTTCCCACCCACCTCCTGCTCTCAGTCTTCTCTCCCCACCCGCCTCCTCCGTTGTCCTCCTCTGGGACCTTCTGCTCTCAGTCTTCTCTCCCCAGCCCCCAGACCTCTGTGCAGCTCTGGCTCCGCTGCATAAATCATTTCCCTGATAATAGTCTGGCCGAGCCGGACTCTATTATCAGAGAGACACCGGCAGCGGGGGGGGGGGGGGGGGGGGGTCTGCTACACAAAGTAGCCGACCCCTGCTGCATACGGAGTGGTTAGATGCCGCTGTCAGTGTGACAGCCGCATCTACACAGTAAGTACCGGCTATTTGAAAATGGCGCCGCTGGGAGCGGAGGGAGAGCCGCGCAGCGGAGGTGACCGCAGGGGGCAGGGAGAGGCATACAGAGAACACGGCCGGCGCTCAGATAGCCGCCAGCCGTGTTCTCTGCACTGTACTTTATGCACTGCACTATTATGCAGCGTAACATGAAGTATCGATACCAGGAAATCCTGGTATTGAATCGTTTTTTTTGCCCGAAATATCGATAGTAGTATTGATATTTCGGTGCATCGTGCATCCCTAGTGACCACCTCCTTCGGCTGTCAATCATTCTGGAGGAGGCACGACATGGGGCCTGAAAATTCAGCTGATTGACAGAAAACTGGAGAAGCCAGATCACAAGCAGCGTGGCGAGTATAGGCTAGTGATCTGGAAACTGACAGCATAGATATGTACTTATCTATGCTGTCAGATACAAGAATAGTTTGTGCAGCTAGGGCCCTTTGATTTGTCATGCCATGTAAAGGCACTGCAAATGAGCGCTACTCTCTCTGATCGGCACTTATTTACGGCCCCTGCAGCTGAAAAATCTTTGTGTCTGAAAGGACCCTTAGCTGGTATGGAGAGGCATGTTCCCGCATCCCCAAGGTTTGGCTTTCAGCATTCCTCCTCCTTTCTGAGCTCACGCTAAGCAGTGTACAGGGAGTCTAGTGTCAGAAAATGTAATTTTATTGTTGCTTGCTTTACTGTATTATCTGGTTTATAAAAACATTATTTGTATTCCAGGTATCTTGAGGTACAGAGTTGATTTTCAAGGAATGGAGTACCAAGGAGGAGATGATGAATTTTTTGACCTGGATGACTACTAGGTAGTCGAGATGGGTCTGGCAAAATGTGCCTAACCCTCCAGCATCCAACCCAAGATGATTTATGGTGGAAAATAAAATGGTCCTTGCCTTAGAATTTGAACATTTCCAATACTTTACCTATAAGCATTGGACAAGAAAAATGGAAACTTTTTTTTTTTCTTTTGTCAGGATGGTAAATGCAGCTGCAAGGTTCCCTCATGCCACTTGGACATGTTTGACAGAATCCGTTTTTACTTACCAAAAAAATCAGTTCATCTTGTATTTTAAGAATTTTTTTTTTTTTCATTTTATCTTTCTAAACAGGCAATTAATTTGCTTCTGTCATCCATGCAAGTTCATACAACATTATGAGTTCTTTTTATTTTATGTCAGGGGAAATGATGAATTGTTACCCTATCCATTTATTGTTTAATTTTTTTCCCACTCAAAATAAAGAATGAATGAGTACACACTAAAACTATGAAAAGTATCCAACAGTTAGCAGACACTTCAGTCCGATTGTAATTTATATGTGCTATGTAAGTTTTTTTTTTTTTTTTTTTTTTTAATTATTATTATTATTATTATTATTATGAAATAAGATCCATTGATATGACTACCTGCCAGAAACATCAGTGGGTGCTTTAGGCACCAAAATGTAAGTACAAGGTTAGCATTAATATGAAGGGATAGAATATAACCTTATTACAGGGTCACTTATAAAGATGATATATCCTTGCATGATCCTGTAAGAACAGCACATAGCATGCATATAGTACTGCGTACACTAGTCACGCTCACAGCTGCTCCAGGTTGGCTTAACCAAGCATCTAATGACTGACAAAGGAGTGTGTGGTTGGTCACCTCCCCTCAATGCCACACAGTATCCTAATAAGAGGTCCATTCATATATGCAAATCACTTGACCTCTGAGTCTTTGAACAGGTTTCTCCGTTTTGTTTATTCATTTTTTTTTTAAAGTCTTTTTTGTTTCCCTCATACAAATGCTTCCTCTGATGGGTCAGTAAGATTTACATACTATTTATCTTAATTTGACATTGTGCTTCTGTTAGTCCCTGGCGCTGAAGCCACAATATAATTTTTTTTTTTTGTCTCATCTGTTATGATTTACTTGCATGAGAGTGAGACGTTATTTGTTTCCACATGAAGTGGCCTGTTTCTCAATGAATTAGTTTTTATTTAGATCTCTTTAAATGTAAAATCAACTTGGCTTCTTTTTTTTCCTGCCATCTAGCCTAACATGTAGTTTGATTCTTTCTGATCCTTCAATTACTTAAAAAACACCTGTAACACTATGGGAATGTGCTGTAGCAGCACCCAGCACACTTCCCAACCATGCTTTTACTCCCCCCGTCCCTGAAATGTAGAACCCAAAAACTTACTTCATAAACTTGGCGCCCTGTTTGTAAATTGCCCCAAGGTAGTCATCGGGGCGGTAAGCCGCAGCAAGTAGTCACTATCCCCTGGGTGTTCTGGAGCGGTAAATCACGCCCCCTCTGGGCGTAATTAGCCTACATAATTATGGCGACGTCACCGAGAGGCGCGCTGTCCCTAACATCAGCACGCCTACGTTCTAGCGGTGCCTCACTTGCGCAGTACAGCAGGTCCACTCCGCACCGTACTGCACAGGTGCAGAAAACCTCAAACTCATTGCTGGAGATCCGGCAGTGAGTTCAAGGCTATTTTGCACCTGCGCAGACCGCACCCGCTGTACTGCGTGTAAGCGGTGCAGTAAGGACGTGGCGTGCTGACATTGGGGACAGCACGCCTCTCGGTGACGTCGCCCTAATTATGCAGGCTGCTCCTAAACGCCCAGGGACAGTGACTACTTGCCGCGGCTCACCGCCCCGATGACTACCTGGGGGCAATTTACATACAGGGCGCCAAGTTTAAAAAGTAAGTTTTCGGGCTGTACATTTCAGGGACGGGGGGTGTAAAAGCATGCTTGGGAAGGGTGCTGCTACAGCACATTCCCATAGTGTTACAGGTGTTTTTTAAGTGATTGGTTCCCTTTAAAGACAGTCCTACCTACTATGTAGTCCCAATTGCTTCCAAGATAAGTATTTTGCTGTGTCTTAAGATCTCAGACTTGACAGTTTGCATAAGGCTGTTGTTCATGGGCCTGTTATAAAATTTCTAAGGAAAAAATGGATGTACATTTGCATTGATTTAGAAAGCTGTTCTACTCCAAACAATGAATTAAAGTGGTAGCTTTCTTCCTTTTTGCTATATTTAGAAATAATGCCAAATTTTTTGAATTTCTTCAATGTGTTCTTTTTAGTTGCACATCATATACATATATGTACAAATAAAATGGGGTACAATTCTTAACCTTATATATCCTGAAATCAGCGTTCCCAAGCAGTAATAACTTGGTGTTGTGATGTACAGAAATGGAGAAAAGTATTAAACCATATTTAAGAATAGTGATGTTTCTGGATTTTTAATTTAGAAAGTTTTTCACTTTTTTTTTTTTTTTACGTTTCAATCATGTAGAGTTGTGTATACTTGAGGTAATATTTGTATATTGGGTCTAGTATGTAATTCTTTTAAGTTATCACCACATATTTTTCTAACTTACTGCAACACTTTAGTAGTCTGTATTTAGTTAAGAATTTTTCCATGTGAAAAGCGAGGTGGAGAAGGAACACTCCACATTCCTCGTGTCTCTGTAACACTGCTCCTTTTGGCCAGACTGCCATTTTCGTCTAGAATCCGGGTACAGCTGCAAAGTAACGGGCCAGCGGAGTGATTGTCTGCTTAACTGGGGATGTGACAGCTGGAAGAGCTGCAAGAGGTTTCTTATGTTTTAGCATCCCCCGCCTTATTTTTCTTCCTCCTTGTGGGACTCAAATGAGTTTTTTCCCACATCCACAATACACATACGAACAATAGTGCAGAGAGAGAGAGAGAGACATGCAATAGACAAACATCAGCAGTAGAATGGATTATACTCGCCAATTTGGCTCAGCTGAACAGTCACTACACAGTTCACAGGTCAATCCCACCACAATCATTGCATTGCGTTACATCTCATTACAAATCTTCACCACTAGCGTGTCACCCTTGCCACTAGAAAGTCTGGTTACTATGCATACAATCATGCCACGCAAGTTTTTTTCACAAGCCCTATTAACAGAATATGGCTTATGCGCACAGAACTTGCCAGCCATGGTTGTCTCGTTACAGGGATTGTTTGCGTGACTGACCATGCCTTCTGAAGGCACTGCTAAGGAGCCCTGATCTCACTGATCAGTGATAATCTGCACCCTTGGATCAGGGCCGTTTTAATACATTGGTGGGCCCAGTGCACAGCCCTTAAGAGTGGGCCCCCCCTTCCCTTTCGGCACATTGTATAATGTACTGAATTTGCCCCCACACTGTATCAAGAGCCCCAATACATACAGTAGTTACCTTATAACACTATTTCCACCATACAGTGATTACATATTACATAAAAACTGCACTAAACAAAACAGAAAGATATCACCAATGATACCATTACATAATACCGCCACATCATGACCCCTAACACTACAACCCTATAACAGAGTGCAGTTACATCCAGTGACTCATCGGGGGCGTCTTCTCTGATCAGAGTCTGTCACCTTTTCTTTTTCTCTTCATCCATCCTGGGCTACCTTGAAGTCTTCCCCTGGCTGTGAATCTTCTCTCCAGAATCTGCCAGAGAAATATTTTAGGCTCCAACACATACAGTAGTTAGGTCCCTTGTACCCCTATACAGTAGTTACACCCCTCTGTACTCCTACATAGTTACACCCCTCTGTGCCTCCATAGTTTTAAGGTGTCCCTGTAGTATATAGCCCCTCATGTGCTCCTCCAGTTATATACAGCCCTCCTGTGCGCTCCCCCATTAGTATATAGCCCCCCCGTGCTCTCCCACAATAGTATATAGCCCCCCTGTGCTCTCCCACAATAGTATATAGCCCCCCTGTGCTCTCCCACAATAGTATATAGCCCCCTGTGCTCTCCCACAATAGTATGTAGCCCCCCTGTGCTCCCCCATAGTATATAGCCCCCTGTGCTCCCCCATAGTATATAGCCCCCTGTGCTCCCCCATTGTATATAGCTCCCCTGTGCTCCCCAGTAGTATATAGCCCCCTGTGCTCCCCAGTAGTATATAGCTCCTGTGTGCTCCCCAGTAGTATATAGCCCCCTGTGCTCCCCAGTAGTATATAGCCCCCTGTGCTCCCCCATAGTATATAGCTCCCCTGTGCTCCCCAGTAGTATAGAGCCCCCTGTGTTCCCCCATAGTATATAGCCCCCTGTGCTCCCCCATAGTATATAGCCCTCTGTCCTCCCCCATAGTATATAGCCCCCTGTGCCCCCCCCATAGTATATAGCCCCCTGTGCTCCCCAATAGTATATAGCTCCCCCTCCCATATAACATTGAAAAAAACAAACACTTACTCACCTAGGTCCACGCGTTCCTCTTCTCTTCCCTCTTGAGGCCGCACTTCCTGCGGTCACAAGAGGCTGCACTCCCCTTACCCGCTCCAGTGACGTCGGGCGCTAGAGGGAGAGTGCGGCCTCTTGTGACCTCAGGAAGTGCGGCCACAAGAGTGACTGACAGGGAGGAAGCCAATGGCTCTCTCTCTGTCAGTGTCGCTGCTGCTGCAGCGCTGAAGCGCCGCAGCAGCAGCGGGCGGGGGCAGCGGCGAACCGGGGGGGGGGCCCTGCAGGGGGTGCCATGGAGGGGTAAGATTACCCATACATGGCGCTCCCCCCTGACAGGCTGGTGGCCGGAGCCCTGTGCGACCGCATTGGTCGCACATAGCAACGGCCGGCCTGCTCGGGGGGGCTCCTTTAACCAGTGGGCCCGGTGCACGTGCACCATGTGCCCTCTGGTTAAAGCGGCCCTGCCTTGGATATTATGGGGACTGCAATCTTCCTTTTAGCTATTTTAACAGCATTTAGAGAGATGCTTTACAGCAAACCCCAAGAACAAAAGGCACCAATAGAAAGGAGTTATCCTAGATGAATGCGACTAGCTTCTGCATATGATAAATTTGTTTTCTGAGAGATGAGTTACCACCAGAGCAGTGTGGCTTACCTCTTCCAATAGAAAACACAGAAATGATTGTTCGTTATTGAAGGTGTATTTTCACCTTTAGTATTAGAGCCCAATCATAAACTGTAAAAGAGCACCAATCTGCCAGATCAGCGCTCGTTTACTGAGTAATTACATGGGCTGACTATCAGGCAGCAAGTGCCTTGCCTTTAGGCCCCGTTCACATGTAGCAAAACTAGCGTAATTCCGTGGCGGAATTGTACGCAGCGGAATGCCGTTAGCCTCCCTCTCATTATGGGAGGCACGTGCTGCTGTTCTCACAGCGTCCATTCTTCAGCGCGGGGAGAGCAGCAGCGCGCGTCTCCCATAGACTCCCATTATGAGAGGGAGGCTAACTGCATTCCGCGGCGGACAATTCCGCTAGTTTTGCTACGTGTGAACGTAGCCTTAGTGTAAAATAATAAGATTAACTCGGCTTACAGCGTTCCCTGGTGTCCTCAGGCCTTCCCTGGTCTCTGCCCCAACAGGCTACGGTCTGTCTTGGCTTAGTGGCCACTGCCTATCAGTGCAGCAAGCAGAACAGAAGGGAGCCAAAGGCAGAATTGCAGAGACTGGATAAGGACCGAGGACTCCAGGGACAGTGGTAAGGTAAGTAACTACATTATTATTTTAAACTGTCATCAGCGTCTGCCGTGCATCACTATTACACGTAGCGATGTGTGCCTGATGATTTTAGGTCTGGGCCTAAAGAAACTATCAGCCGATGTAATAGGGCCCTTAGACCTACTTGCCAGAATAACTACTGCAAGATTTCGGTATTATTTTAGCAGAGGAGAGAAAAAAAAGAGACAGCAGGCCCAGGTGCCTCGTGTATTATCTTAGGAAAGGGATAAAAAGGAAGAGGTGTATATTTGCTCACCTATTTGACCCTTAGACTTTATGCGTATCACCCCTAGCGGGTCCGCAGAGGGTCTGCTCGGGAGAGCTTCGGAAGGGGAACCCCTGACAATCTGAAAGTCTCTGGGATTGTCTTAGATGCCGAAAAATACGGTGTATACTGTGGGGGAGATTTATCAAACATGATGAATAGTGAAACTGGCCCAGTTGCCCCTAGCAACCAGTCAGATTCCACCTTTCATTACAGACTCTTTGGAAAATGAAAGGTGGAATCTGACTGGTTGCTAGGGGCAACTGAGCCAGTTTCACTCAACACTGTTTGCTAAATCTCCCTGTGTGTGTATATAAATATATATATAATTTGGTACTTTGTATTTCTTGTGTATGCACAATTTAAAGACTTAAAAAGACTGCCAAACACACCCACAGGTCAAAGGGGTAAGATTCTGTAAACACATGATAAAAATACCATTTCATGATAAAAACACATAAGCCTTCATGGCATTGGTGGATAATGATGTCCTACAGTGATGTAATAATTCTGGCAAAGCGCCAAGTGGATTGGTCACACAACCATATTAGGACTTCCAGTCATCCACCATTTTGGAGGTCAGAAAACTACTAGGTGAAAGTTCAGCCCTATACTCAGTGTAACGTGAGTGAAGAGAATGAGGCTGGTAACCAGAGTAAGTATTATTTGGGATAATAATTTGATTCCATTAATGCCAATATAATATGGTTAGAAATGAGCGAACCTGGAGCATGCTCGAGTCGATTAGCGGTGGCTGCTGAAGTTAGATAAGGCCCTAAGGCTATATGGAAAACATGGATATAGTCATTGGCTGTATCCATGTTTTCCAGACAACCTTAGAGCTTTATCCAAGTTCAGCAGCCACCACTAATCAAATGCCGAACGTTTGGGTTTGGATCGACTCGAACCCGAATCCGGTTCGCTCATCTTTAAATATGATCCATTCAGTCATTAACAAGGTTAGGTGTTATAGATAGGGTTACAGGTTATTAGTTTATTATAGTGCTTGAAAAGCACTATATTGTAATCCGTATTCTTCTTCTTCTTCCGTTTCTTCTTCCAGCCATTTTTCTGCGCGTAATACAGCCCGAACCGCTTTGCGCACAGACTCCGTTCAAACTGCGTTTCGAAGCCCTCGGGTGTGTGTGGTGTGCTATCTATTTTTCATTTCGATCGGATTTGTCGTTTTTAAGAAATTTATGTTTAAAGACCCCAAATTTCCCATAGAAAATAATGGCCCATTGCAAATAATGGCCACACTCTAACTGCTGACAGCCAATCACAGCACATATGCAAATAGCTGAAATATAGCAGCCAATAGGAATTCTAAGGTCTCGTCATGCATTGTATCACACCATACACAGTCATATGTCCACTATTGGCAAATAGAAGATGTAATATATGGAAGGTCCTTAACCATTTTGTCTCCCTGACATGAGTAAGATTGTCATGGTAAACGAGCAATGGTCTTTACCATTATAAGTAGCAGAGGTCAGTCAGTAAAATAGCAGAGCTGAGGCAGCCATGTAGCAGGTACGGGATCCAAGCTGCTCTTAAAGGGACGGTACCCAAGCCGCACTTCAAGGAACGGTACCCAAGTCGCTCTTAAAGGGAACCAAGCCGCTCTAAATGGGTCCCTTTAAGAGCGAACTAAGTACCTGTAAGAGCGACCCGGGTCCCTGTAAGAGCGACCTGGGTCCCTTGAGGGGTTAAATGGGTCCCTTTAAGAGCGAAATATGTCCCTTTAAGAGCGACCTGGGTCCCTTTAAGAGCGAAATGGGTCCCTTTAAGAGTAATCTGGGTCCCTTTAAAGGAAATATTTAGCTCTTAAAGAGACCCGTTTCGCTCGAACTGGGTTCCTTTAAGAGAGAAATATGTCCCTTTAAGAGCGACCTGGGTCCCTATAAGAGCGAAATATGTCCCTTTAGGAGCAAAATGGGTCCCTTTAAGACCGACCTGGGT
This sequence comes from Dendropsophus ebraccatus, assembly GCA_027789725.1. Taxonomy (NCBI): domain Eukaryota; kingdom Metazoa; phylum Chordata; class Amphibia; order Anura; family Hylidae; genus Dendropsophus; species Dendropsophus ebraccatus. Next base: position 1,433,103 of record JAQFWZ010000056.1, on the reverse strand, counting down.
CCATTTAAGAGCGAAATATGTCCCTTTAAGAGCAAAATATGTCCCTTTAAGAGATAAGTTGGTCCCTTTAAAAATGACCTTGGTCCCTTTAAGAGCGACCTTGGTCCCGTTAAGAGCGACCTGGGTCCCTTGAGGGGGGAAATGGGTCCCTTTAAGAGCGAAATATGTCCCTTTAAGAGTGACCTGGGTCCCTTTAAGAGCGAAATATGTCCCTTTAAGAGCAAAATGGGTCCCTTTAAGAGCGACCTGGGTCCCAAGAGCAAAATGGGTCCCTTTAAGAGCGAAATATGTCCCTTTAAGAGCAAAATCGGTCCCTTTAAGAGCGACTTTGGTCCCTTTAAGAGCTAAATATGTCCCTTTAAGGGCAAAATGGGTCCCTTTAAGAGCAACTTGGGTCCCTTTAAGAGCGACCTGTGTCCCTTTAAGAGCAAAATATGTCCTTTTAAGAGCGAAATATGTCCCTTTAAGAGCAAAATCGATCCCTTTAAGAGCGACCTGGGTCCCTTTAACCCTTTAAGGACATGGCTTATTTTCGTTTTTACGTTTTCGGTTTTTCCTCCTTGTGTTTAAAAGGTCATAGCACTTGCATTTTTCCACCTAGAAACCCACATGACCCCTTATTTTTTGCTTCACTAATTGTACTTTGCAATTACAGGCTGAATTTTTGCATAAAGTACACTGCGAAACCAGAAAAAAAATTCAAAGTGTGGTGAAATTGAAAAAAAAAACGCATTTCTTTTATTTGGGGGAAATGTGTTTTTACGCCATTCGCCCTGTGGTAAAACTGACTTGTTATGCATGTTCCTCAAGTCGTTACGATTAAAACGATATATAACATGTATAACTTATATTGTATCTGATGGCCTGTAAAAAATTCAAACCGTTGTTAACCAATATACGTGCCTTAAAATCGCTCCATTCCCAGGCTTATAGCACTTTTATCCTTTGGTCTATGGGGCTGTGCGAGGTGTCATTTTTTGCGCCATGATGTGATCTTTCTATCGGTACCTTGATTGCGCATATACGACTTTTTGATCGCTTTATATTACATTTTTTCTGGATTTGATGCGACCAAAAATGCGCAATTTTGCACTTTGGGATTTTTTTTGCGCTGACGCTGTTTACCGTACGAGATCAGGAATGTGATTAATTAATAGGGCGATTACGCACGCGGCGATAGCAAACATGTTTATTTATTTATTTGTTTACTTTTATTTAAAACCTGGGAAAAGGGGGGTGATTCAGACTTTTATTAGGGGAGGGGGCTTTTTACTATTAACAACACTTTTTTTTTTTTTTTTTTTTTACACATATACTAGAAGCCCCCCTGGGGGACTTCTAGTATATACACTGTGATCTCTCATTGAGATCTCTGCAGCATAGATATGAGTTACCTGGGTCCCTTTAAGAGCGAAATATGTCCCTTTAAGAGCGACCTTGGTCCGTTTAACCTCTTAGAGACCCATGACGTACCGGTACGTCATGGATCACTGTCACTTAAGGACCCATGACGTACCGGTACGCGGGTCCTTTAAACGATCGCCGCGTGACGTCACGCGGCGATCGCGGAAGGATGGCTGCTGTTTTATACAGCAGGCCATCTTCCCTTCACACGGAGGGGGAAGTTTGACCCCCATGATCCATGAATTACATTGCCCGGTTCAGTGTGTTCCCGTGCCGCCCCTATGCCGCTACTGCTCCGCCCCTGTGCTGCACCCAATCCACCCCATGCAGCCCCCGTCCGCCCCCATGCCGTTATGTGCCGCCACCGTCACCAGCCTCCCCCTCAGTCCTGCCACCTTGGTCCTCCTCCCCTCTGTGTAGCACCCTGCTCCCCCTCCTCCCCTCTGTGTGGCACCCTGCTCCCCCTCCTCCCCTCTGTGTGGCACCCTGCTCCCCCTCCTCCCCTCTGTGTGGCACCCTGCTCCCCCTCCTCCCCTCTGTGTGCCACCCTCCTCCCCTCTGTGTGCCACCCTGCTCCCCCTCCTCCCCTGTGTGTGTCACCCTCCTCCCCTCTGTGTGGCACCCTGCTCCCCCTCCTCCCCTCTATGTGCCACCCTGCTCACCCTCCTCCCCTCTGTGTGCCACCCTCCTCCCCTTAGTGTGGCACCCTGCTCCCCCTCCTCCCCTCTGTGTGGAACCCTGCTCCCCCTCCTCCCCTCTGTGTGCCACCCTCCTCCCCTCTGTGTGCCACCCTGCTCCCCCTCCTCCCCTCTGTGTGGCATCCTGCTCCCCCTCCTCCCCTCTGTGTGGCACCCTGCTCCCCCTCCTCCCCTCTGTGTGGCACCCTGCTCCCCTCCTCCCCTCTGTGTGCCACCCTGCTCCCCCTCCTCCCCTCTGTGTGCCACCCTCCTCCCCTCTGTGTGGCACCCTGCTCCCCCTCCTCCTTCTGTGTGGCACCCTGCTCCCCCTCCTCCCCTCTGTGTGCCACATAATGGGGTCACTTGTGGGGGGTTTCCAATGTTTTGGCAGCATAGGCACTCTGCGAACCCGACATGGCCTCCATCCTCCATTCCAGCCTCTAAATGGCGCTCTGTCCCTTTGGTAGCTTGCCCTGTGCCCATATGGCACATTATGTCCACATGTGGGGTATTTTCGTACTTAGGGGAAATTACCCTACACTTTTTGTGTTTATTTTCTCTTTTAACCCCTTGTGGAAATGAAAAAATCAAGGCTAGACCAACATTTAGTGTAAAAAAAAAATTAAATTTTTACACTAAATCATTGATCTAGTCTTTATTTTTATTTTCACAAGGGGTTAAAAGATAAAAAAACACGAAATGTGTAGAACAATTTTCCCTGAGTACGGAAATACCCCACATTTGGACATAAAGCGCCATGTGGGTGCAGGGTAAGCCTCCAAAGGGAAGGAGCGCCATTTGGCTAGAATGGATGGTGAATGCCATGTCGCATTTACAAAGGCCCTGTGTTGCCAAGACATTGAAACCCCCCCCCCCAGAAGTGAGCCCATTCTGGAAACTGCACCTCTCAAGGAATCTAATAAGGGGTGCAGTGAGCATATGGACCACTCAATGACTGGCACATTTGTGCTGTGAAAATAAAAAAACGAAATTTTTCACTTTCACGTCACATTGTTCCACATTTGTGCCTGTCACCAGTGGGGTCCATATGCTCACTGTACCCCTTATTAGATTCCTTGAGGGGTGTACTTTCCAGAATGGGGTCACTTGGGGGGGGTTTCCAGTGTCCTGGCAGCATAGAGGCTTTTTAGATGCGACATTGCCCTTGAAATCTATTCCAGCCAAATCCAGCCTCCAAAAGCCAAATGGCGCTTCTTCCCTTTGTAGGCCCGTCTTGCGGCCGCATGGCGATTTATGTGCACATGTGGGGTATTTCCGTACTCGGGACAAACTGCTCTACATGTTTTGTGGTTTTTTTTCTCTTTTAAACCCTTGTGAAAATGAAAAATTCACGGCTAGGCCAATGTTTAAGTGTAAAAAATGTAATTTTTACACAACATCATTGATTTAGTTTTGACGTTTCTCATTTGCACAAGGGGTTAAAAGAGAAGAAACAAAACAAAACATATAGAGAAATTTCCCCCGAGTATGGAAATACCCCACATGTGGACTTAAGGCGCTATGCGGCCGCAAGACGGGCCTCTGAAGGAAAGGAGCGCCATTTAGCTTTTTGGGGCTGGATTTGGGTAGAATGGATTTCGAGGGCCATGTTGCATTTAAAAACTCCCTGTGCTGCCAAGGCAGTAAAAAACCCCACAAGTGACCCCATTCTGGAAACTACACCCCTTATGGAATGTAACAAGGGATGTAGTGAGCATATGGACCCCACTGGTGACGGGTACAAATGTGGAACAATGTGGCGTGAAAATGAAATATTACATTTTTTACACTATAATGTTGGTCTAGCCTTGAATTTTTCATTTTCACAGAGGATTAAAATAGAAAAAAAAAACATAAAATGTGTAGAGCAATTTCCCCCGAGTCCGTAAATACCCCACATGTGGACATAAAGCGCCATGTGGGTGCAGGGCAAGCCTCCGAAGGGAAGGAGCGCCATTTGGATTTTGGAGGCTGGATTTGGATAGAATGGATGATGAACGCCATGTCGCATTTACAGAGCCCTCGTGCTGCCAAAACACTGGAAACCCTCCACAAGTGACCCCATTCTGGAAACTACACCCCTCAAGGAATCTAACAAGGGGTACAGTGAGGATATGGACCCCTTGATGACAGCCACATTTGTGCCTTGAAAAAATGAAAATTTTTACTTTCACGTCACATTGTTCCACATTTGTGCCCGTCACCAGTGGGGTCCATATGCACACTGTACCCCTTGTTAGATTCCATGAGGGGTGTAGTTTCCAGAATGGGTTCACTTTTGGGGGTTTCCAGAATGGGGTCACTTGTGGGGGGTTTCCAGTGTTTTGGCAGCACGAGGGCTCTGTAAATGCGACTTGAAATCCATTCCAGTGAAATTCAGCTTCACTGGGCCCGCTTGGCACTTTATGTCCACATGTGGGGTATTTCCGTACTCGGGAGAAACTGCGCTACATGTTTTGTGTTTTTTTTTTCCTTTTATCCCTTTGTGGAAATGAAAAATTGAAGGCTAGAACAACGTTTCAGTATAAAGAAATAATTTTTATTTTTTCACGCCATATTGTTCGGAAAATCTGTGAAGCACCTGTGGGGTCCAGATGTTCACCGCACCCCTTGTTACATTCCTTGAGGGGTGTAGTTTTCTAAATGGTGTCCCTTTAGGGGTGGTTTTTAGGTTTTGGCACCCCAGAGCCTCTGCCAACCTGAAGTGGTACAGTCAAAAATGACAAAATATAACTGAGGTGTGGAAATTCACTAGGCGATCCCTTATATCTGAGGCTTGTGGTTGCGTCAAATAGCGCATTAGGGCCACATATGGGGTATTTCTATAAACTGCAGAAACGGGGCAATCAATATTGGGGTGCATTTCTCTGGTAATAGGTTTACAATTATGAAAGATATTGGATTACAAGAAAATCTCTGCACAGAAAATTAAAATTTTCAAATTTCTTACACACTTAGGGGGAGATTTATCAAAGGGTGTAAAATTTAGACTGGTGCAAACTGCCCACAGCAACCAATCACAGCTCAGCTTTAGGCAGTGCTGAAAGGAAAGCTGAGCTGTCATTGGTTGCTGTGGCCAGTTTGCACCAGTCTAAATTTTACACCCTTTGATAAATCTCCCCCTTAGCTTTTATTTCTGTGACTCTCCTAAAGGGTTAAAAAACTTTCTGGATGTGCTTTTGCAGAGTTGGGGGGGGGGGGGGGGGGGTGCAGTTTCTGAAATGGGGTGCTTTGTGGGGCTTTCTAACATACGGTCCCCATAAATACACTTTAAGGCCAGGTTCAGACTATGTAAGTGTGCAGCTGTATTTGCGGCTGTAATTGTGCAGCGGTATTTTTGGTGGTTCATGCGTACGCTGGAAAGTATACGATATACTGCTGCACAGTGCACACTATGTATGAATCTACGGCCCTATCGTAAACAGACCCATAAAAAATGAACAAGACCATTGTTTGCGGCTGGAAACGCGGCCGTGGATTGACAGGCGGTCCGTACGGAGTACTTCAAAAATAGCCGGCAATGATGCCGAATGCCGATGCCTCTAATAGTTAATATATTAAATTAATAAAACACATTTTCTTTGTAATAAAGTCCCTTTCGTTGTTTAATAATTTAATTCTAACGAATCCATCATTTTGCAATTAAATATACTGTTAAAATAAATATATATATAAATAAATCTATATTTATATATATATTTATTTTTTGACAGTATATTTAATTGCACAATGATGGATTCGTTAGAACTGAATTTATTTCAACGAAAATGTGTTTTATTAATTAAATATTAATTAGTACAGGAAGCTCCATAAGCCGTTAATTCATATTGCCGGCAAAAGAGCATTCTGTACTAATCATCACTTTACTTTAATAGGGGGGACCCTATGCGTTTTTTTTTAAAATAAATAAATAATAAAAAAAACACGCATAGGGTCCCCCCTATTTTTATAACCAGCCGGGTTAAAAACCAAACGACAGCAGCCTGGTAACACCAGGGTGGGAAGAGCCATTGGTTTAGGCCCTCCCCAGCCTAAATCTTACCAGCCTGCTGCCGCCCGGTCCAGGAGCGTCAATTTTGACGCTCTGGGACCACTGGCACCCGGCTCTTCCCAGTACCCCTGGTGGCATTGGGTACTGGGGTAATAATAGGGGGTTAGTGTTAGCCATTTTATACCGGCTAACACTAGGCCCCAACTTAGTAATGGATTCCGTCTATTAGACGGCTTCCACTACTAAGTCTATAAAGTAAAGAAATAAAGAGAAGACACAAGTTAAAAAAATTTTTTATTCAAATAAAAACACCCCCACACCCCTCATTGACCATTTTATAAAAAAAAAAAACAAAAAAAAAACGCTGGTCATCGACGTAGTCCACGGAATCCGACGTAATCCCCAGGATACCGATATCTGAAAAGCAAAAAGGGAGAAACACACAAAAAACACACAAACAGGAGCACAACACCCATCATTGTGAACGGTGTTGTGCTCCTTACAGTATGTAGCATGTTTACTGATCGCTGCTTACAGTCTGGCCCCCAAGGGGTTAAGGGAGGGTGTATTGCATCCCCCTTAACCCCTTGGGGGCCAGACTGATGTCAGACTGCACCCATCCCAGCAAGGAAGGGGTTAAGTGACCCCCCTTCCTTGCTGGGAGGGGTGCAGTGCTGGGGAGGGGGTGGGGAGAGCTCTATACTCACCCTGATGTTGTCTCTTCGCTGGTCCGCAGCACAATGAAGTCACTGTGCTGCGGACCCGCTAATTATATGTGCGCTCAGCCAATCAGCTGAGCGCACATATAATTCTAAATATTTCTTCTAATAATGCTATTGTGATAACATAATTAGAAGAAACATTTGATGTTTTCATTAAAGTAAAGTGATGATTAGTACAGAATGCTCTTTTGCCGGCAATATGAATTAACGGCTTATGGAGCTTCCTGTACTAATTAATATTTAATTAATAAAACACATTTTCGTTGAAATAAATTCAGTTTCGAATCCATCATTGTGCAATTAAATATACTGTCAAAAAATAATTATATATATATAAATATACATTTATTTATATATATATATTTATTTTAACAGTATATTTAATTGCAAAATGATGGATTAGTTTAAATTTAATTATTGAACAACGAAAGGGACTTTATTACAACGAAAATGTGTTTTATTATTTTAATATATTAACCATGTGGAAAGGAGAAAAAAGAGAAGAAAGCGGAGGCGCCTCCTGGTGCGATAAAAGATGGCAAGAGTATCAAACACAGGGAAAATGTGTTGCACTCACCTAGAGGAGTTGTGGATTATAGGCACAACTCTATATCAGGCATAGTAGAATGAACACCGCAGCTCCTGCCGGGGTACGTCCAAGGGAGTCGTACGATAAATGATGAAGTATGCCGGCCACAGCAGGCTTTAGGACCATGTGAAGTCCCGGCTTGTATAGGGCGCAGGTGTCCAGTAAACCACAGATTGGAGTGGTTATTTCGTAGAAGGGATATTTATTAAAATTACAACGACGCGTTTCGGCCGCCAAATATAAGGTGGCCTTTCTCAAGTTTACACAACATAATGGAAACATGGGTTTAAATAGTGTATGATATGACATAATGGCTCATCACTTCCGGGGCGACAACATAGATATAAGTAGCGCCTCAAATGTATATAAGTAAACTAATACAAGAATCCAGTATAAATCATAATGTAGACAACATATATAAGTAAAAGATGCATAACTTACATATCCAGGGAGTTCCGGAGGTCAGCGTCTGGGTCCGGCAAAGTCACGTGAGCGGCCGGGCGTCATTACGTCATTGCGGTCAGGCGCACCGGCGTCATGTGATTCCAGAGTTCCGAGGACGTGGCCTACGAAAACTGCGTAAAACATATTCAGAATAGTGTAATAACGTAAATAGAGTAAATCTCGAAGTTAGACATTAAAAATACAGAAAATACAGAAAATACAAAAATAAGCATGTAACTGATGAGTAAATGATCCATCTTAAAACAAAAACTAAATTGTTACCCTATATAAATTGGTAATAATGATAAATATTACTATATTTATCATTCATTACCAATTTATATAGGGTAACAATTTAGTTTTTGTTTTAAGTCACGTCCTAAAGCCTGCTGTGGCCGGCATACTTCATAATATATTAACCATGAGAGACATCGGCATACTGCAGAGGATCGCAAACCCCGGTAATAGCAATTCATGTTAACTGTTTCCCTGCTTTCCCAGATGCATTACAGAGGTGTTTGCATCACTTTCTTAAGATTTTATTTGTTATTTTTAGTCGAACCAGATTTCCAAGTAAATGACCGTATGTTTTGAGCCGCATGTCTATTTTTTCCCACGGCCGTAGTTTCATCCGCACATTTACAGCCGCATAAAAAATACGGCCGCACAGTTACATAGTGTGAACCTAGCCCAAACCTAAACAGGTCCCTAAAAATATCTGATTTTGAAATTTTACAGACAATTTGGAAATTTGCTGCTTATGTTTTACGCTTTCTATTGTCTAAAAAAAATGAAATATAGTTGAATAATGCCGCCAACATAAAGTAGACATGTTGCTAATGCTATTTAATATATAATTTATGTGGCATAACCATTTTCTGTATAAGCAGAAAAGTGTTAAAGTTGGAAAAATGCATTTTTTCACAATTTTTCACGTTATTTTGGGTTTTTTCATAAAGATTCGTTATAAGTATCGACTTCAATTTACAAGAAATGTGAAGTACAATATGCCACGAGAAAACAATCTCAGAATCAGCCAGATAGGTAAAAGCATCCCGAAGTTATTAATGAATAAAGTGACACTGGTCCTATTCATAAAATTTGCTCCGGTCCTTAAGGGGTTAAGAGCGAAATATGTCCCTTTAAGGGCAAAATGGGTCCCTTTAACCCTTTGAGGACCAGGCCCAAAATGACCCAGTGGACCGCGCAAATTTTGATCTTAGTGCTTTTGTTTTTCCCTCCTCCCCTTCTAAGAGCTCTAGCACTCTCAGTTTTCTATCTACAAGCTGTCAGGGATGAGGGGCTTTAGTATAATTTTAGGACACAGAGAGGATAGTGTTAATATGATTCTCAATAACACATGATTTACAAAATGCTGATGTTGTTCATCAGGTTGGGTCACTCTGACCCATCCTCAGGACACTTATCTATGTTCTGGTCTACAGAACATTGATAGAGAGCTACAGAGACATCATAATTGAAGATAACTTGATTGAATAAACAGTAACAAACTGATTAGCGGGGAATCGATCGATACCAACCTTTAACCAACCATGATTGGATGTTATTATTAATTTCCCTTACTCTGCAAATAAGATATTTACTCATATTGATCACACTGCGCATGACCGGATATAATCACATGACTTCATCTATGGAAAATACCTAAAGATTCTGTGTTAATGTTTAATGAAGTGTACACCCCGCAAGGGGTATAAAAGAAGATGACTTTGTTGCAATAAACATGCTACTACTCAGAACCATCTCGAGTTGTCTGCATCCTTCTTGGCCAAGATGCCCCTTCAATCTGGCTACCATCCAATATACCTGAAGGTCTTACCTGAAGACCACCCTAACATTTTGGCGTCCCTGGGTGGGCGTGGCTACTCAGAAGGTTCCACATACCTGAGGATCCGGCAAGGAGGAGGAGGCTTCGGGGATCACAGAGCGCAATTCACCGGTGAAGGGTAAGACATTTGATTCTTACTTACATGGTCTGTGCCCCTCATAAGCTTCTAACTCAGCCGGGTCTGGGGTAAAGTATAGTTTGCTTTCTGTACGCCACGTCTAAACTTTGTTTTGGCAAAGAACCGTAGAATATCCGTGTGATAATCAAAGGTATATTGGATCGGAGTTTGTGTGTGTGTTTGTTTGTACTTTTCCCTCTGTTGAACTTTAGCTTAGGAGGTCAGCATCGTAACCACGCTCCTCACATGTCATGTTCAGGATAGTAGAAAGTCTGGAGAAGGTTTGGGTTGTGCTTGTATGTTTGGCTATAGTTTGTTTTGCTCTCTGGTTAATGTATAAGATCTATGGGTATGCTAAAGTAAACACCTTGTATGTACCATATCTGGTTCAGGGCAAAAGGGGATTTAGTGACAGGACTCTGGGGGAGTCCGCCTGATCAGGTCCTAAATCATATAAAGTCCACACGCCTATAACTGATCAGTGCACTATAGTCAGTACTTAGGTAATAAGTTGTAGGACTAGGTTGACGTTCTTAGACACGTCAACCACAGGGAGGGTATCCCGGACACGCTGAAGCGACAGGCGGTCCAGGATACCAGGTGATCTGGACACGCTGAAGCGACAGGCGGTCCAGAGACACCACAGAGGGGGGGCATTCTGGACACGCTGAAGCGACAGGCGGTCCAGAATCCAAGGTGATCCAGACACGCTGAAGCAACAGGCGGTCTGGAAACACCACAGATAGCGGCTAGGAACATAGAGTGGTGACAATAATTCTAATAAGTTGATAGGGGACATACCCATAGCCAGAGAGACACAGGGGTAGCAGCACACCCAATATGGGGAAGTCAGCTAGTGCCAAGAGGAAGGAAGCTCCACAGGGTGAGGAGGAGATGTGGGATGCTGTTGAAATAGTTAAGAAGAGGAAAGGAAAGATGGCAGTAAAAGGTTCAAGTAAGTTGTTAAAAGGGCTAAGTATGTGCAGTGATCCACTAGACCCGTCACAGTGGTACTCCGCTATGACAACTAGTAAAGGGTGGATCAATGATAATGGGTTGAATATGCAAGCAAAGGCTTGGTCTGAGGTAGCAAAGGAGATGTACAATGAGGGTTGTTGGCAGAGAGAAGAGACTGCATATGGTGTTAAGTATAAGAAAAAAGTTAAGGTCCCTTCCCCCTTCGCCTTGTCGACCATACATGTATCACCAGACTTATGGTTAGTGACAAATCACCTGTAAATCTGTTAGGCTCTGACGTGTTACAGGCCATTCAAGCACATATTGTTTATCACCCAGATGGTACAGTAGGATTAACATCGGGTGTCCCAGAAGAAGATCTCTGTAGAGTTTTTGCTTCCACACTTGTAACTAACTCTCACTCTATCTTTTTCACAGACCATCCTGACCTAGTACAGGTGCCTGACTGTCTGTGGGCAACGTCCAAAACTGATATTGGCCGCATGCCTGTGCCGCCTGTAATGATTAACTCAGATCAGACAATACCCATTAAGTGCTGCAGGATTGGGTCATTCAACACCCAGAGGTGGTGCTACTGCAGTATGTTGATGACCTCCTTCTTTGTGCCCCCAACAAACAAGTGTGTAGGGAATGTACCATTTCACTACTGACACACCTTTCTTCCAAAGGATGTAAGGCGTCCAGGGAGAAATTGCAGTTCTGTGAGGAGAAGGTTGTGTTCCTAGGACATTGCATATCTACGGGGGTGAGACACTTGACTGAAGACAGGAAGAAGGCGATTGGCTTGCTGAACCCCCCAAGGGGGATCCGGCAACTCAGAACCTTCCTGGGCCTGGTGTCATACTGCAGGTCATGGATCCGCTCAGCATCCATGCTCATGCAACCGCTCTATGATTGTCTGGACACACAACCCTTCCACCTCACAGACCAAGCGATAGAAAGTTTCCACTCTTTGAAACTGGCTATCATGACAGCCCCGGCGCTAGGCACACCTGACTATGACAAACCATTCTCCTTGTACTGCACTGAAATGTCAGGACACGCTACTGCGGTCCTAGTCCAGAAACACGGTCAACAGAACAGGCCCATTGCCTACTATTCAGCACGACTGGACCCAGTTGCACGAGGCGCCCCTTCATGTGTACGGGCGGTAGCGGCTGTCTCCCTACTTCTAGATAAAGCTTCAGAGATTGTGCTTACCTACCCAGTTACAATCTACACCCCACATGACTTGCACAGCATTTTAAGCCAAGTACAGGTGAAACACATCTCTGTTGCCAGACAGCTGAGACTTCAGTGTGCCCTTCTCATGCCCCCAAATGTGACCCTAAAGCGCTGCATGAATCTGAATCCAGCCACTCTAATTCCCATTGACGTGGAGGATTCAAAGGGGGAAGGGACAGGGACAGCAGCCAAAAAGCCAATGTTCCTACAAGGTATGACGGAAGATGAGCTTTATGACATACACCACGAACATGACTGCATAGCCCTCATGGCCCAAGAAACATCAGGGTTCTCACATGTTTCCGATGTACCCATTACTAACCCAGATGTTCAGTTTTTTGTAGATGGCTCAAGGAGCATCGGAGAGGACGGACGATTCTACACTGGGTATGCGGTGGTCACACAGCATGAGGTAGTAAAAGCGGAACCACTTCCCCCTCATGTGTCTGCACAAGAGGCGGAGCTGAGGGCACTCATTGAAGCGCTTAGAGGGGCAGAAGGAAAACGCGGCAACATATACACTGATTCTAGGTATGCTTTTGGGGTGGCTCATGACTATGGCCCCATATGGAAGGCAAGAGATTTTCTTACATCAGCAGGTACCCCCATAAAACATGGACACCTCATTAAAGAACTAATGGAGGCCTTAATGCTCCCAGACGAGGTGGCCATAATAAAGGTCAGAGCACACACAAAACTTGACACCGAAGAAGCGCGAGGGAATGATAAGGCGGACAGAGCAGCTAAAGAAGCAGCAAGGAAACCGAGGGAAAGGGAAACCCCGTCGCCTCTGCTAACCATGGTGAGTACCGAGAATAACCAGATGGACTTAAGTATCTTGCAGGCTTTAACCCGGCAAGCCACCGGGGAAGAGAAAAGGAGCTGGTCTAAGGCTGGAGCTCGGGAAGCTGATGGTCTGTGGAGAATAAAGACGCGGGTGTGTCTGCCAAGGTCCCTATACCCCATGATGGCATAAGCTGCTCACGGTCCAACTCATCTCTCAAAGAACGCTATGTGTGCTCTGATAGACAGACAGTGGTTCGCCCCCGGTTTCACAACTATTGCCGCAAAACTTGCCCAGTCCTGTCTCACCTGCACACAACACAACCCCGGTAGTGTAGTGAAGGTACCACAAAAACACACACCAAAAGCCCTCTACCCGTTTCAACGACTGCAGATTGACTTCATACAGCTGCCAAAGGTAAGCACGTATGAATATGTCCTTGTGTGTGTTGATCTCTTCTCAGGTTGGGTCGAAGCCTTTCCGATGGCACGAGCAAATGCAAAACAGACTGCTAGAAAACTGATGAGTGAGATCTTCAGCAGGTTTGGACTACCAGAAACCATAGAGTCCGATAGAGGTACCCACTTCACAGGAGAGGTAATGCAAAACGCAATGCAGATGCTAGGGGTAACACAAGCATTCCACACGCCCTATCACCCACAAGCCAGTGGGAAAGTTGAAAGACTAAATGGTACACTTAAGTTAAAGATCCAGAAGGCCTGTGAAGAATTAGGGAAACCCTGGACAGAATGTTTGCCAGTAGCACTATATTCCATTAGGTATACACCAAATAGAAAGACCAAACTGTTCCCTTTTGAAATACTGTTCGGCTCAGCACCAAGACTTGGACTGTACTTCCCCCAAACACTACAGTTACAGTGCGACAGTATCACCAGTTATGTCCAGAGTCTCCAGAAAAGACTCTCGGTTGTGCATAAACAAGTCTATGATTCTATTCCAGATCCTGACAGTCGAGAAGGAGCTCATTCCCTCCAACCAGGTGATTGGGTGGTCGTGAAGCGGCACACTAGGAGACCACTGGAGCCAAGATTTGACGGTCCATTCCAGGTCCTCCTGACTAAGGCCACTTCAGTAAAGCTCGAGGGAAAACCCAACTGGATCCATGCCAGTCACTGCAAGGTGGTGGAGCGGAAGGATGATTGTCCATCTGATGATGTTGGTGATCCTGATCCAAAGAAGCAAGACCTCTCTGATCACCAATGATGTGGAAAAAGTAGTGATACTGTGGTTCAACACTTCACATTCAGTAGCAACTTTCCGTTTTGACTTTTGTAGAATTGCAGAATACAGATGGATATGAGGCTAAGTGGTTTGTGAATCAAGGGACAGCCAGAACTGACGTGTAGTGGTTATGTGGCGACATGAAGCTACGGCAAAGACTTCCTTCAGCCTTGACGGGCAGCTGTACTTTAACTCATGTACTGATGCCATTCCAAATAATCTCCTCAATAGGGGCCGGGGGAGGGAAGCAAAACGGGTTTAGAATTGACAGCCTGGGGTCTATATAGACCGCATTGGGGTTCCTAGAGGGGTTCCGGATGAATTTAAGGCCCTTGACAAAGCGAGCCACGCGAAACGTGCGTAGGGTGAGTAGGTGTGTGGGACTGGTTGCAGTATACGCATCCTCCTAGTTTGTATGTCCATTTGATATTTACTTGTTGGTGATTTCACCTTTATAGTTGCTTATTTAGCAAATTGCAGCTTTAAATAGGTTGTTTATCTTATGCACTTTATTCTTTGCTGCTAACTAAATACTATCTACACTATTTTTTACTCAATGGAGGGTGCTTATACTGCCATGATTATATTAGTTTAATTCAACTTTCATGCATGTGCAATATATGACTTCATAAAACATTGCTTTATGTCCCATCACCGTTCTATGTATTTTGTGTTGTTTCATTCCCCCAATTTTTGTGCTTTTTATTTATTATTTTTTCTGTATGTATTTTAAATTAAATTCTACTTTAATAAAGAAATATAAGTATATTTATTTTGGATTGTCCTGCATTTTTTTTGATCCTTCTTAGGATTTGAATCTGTTTTCTTCTGGTGGTCCACAGTTAACAAAAATGTGGATTGGATAAACTATATATATTATAACCAGCAGAGATTCATAAATTTCACACGGGATGCACTTAGAGGACTGGCTGAGCAAATAGGGCCAACCTCATTGATGACTTGGCAGAACAGAATGGCCCTAGATATGATACTTGCAGAAAAGGGAGGTGTTTGTAAAATGTTCGGGACTTACTGTTGTACTTTTATTCCCAATAATACAGCCCTTGATGGAAGTGTCACAAAAGCGATTGCTGGCCTCACAACCCTATCTGAGGAACTGGCGGAGAATTCTGGGATCGATAACCCTTTCACTGAGTGGCTGGAATCGTGGTTTGGGAAATGGAGCCACCTCGTATCCAGCCTATTCATCTCTGTGGCAATTGTGGCGGCGATTTTGGTAACTTACGGATGTTGCTGTATCCCCTGCATTCGAGGCCTCATCCAACGGCTGATTGATGCTTCAATCAACAAGACCATGTATATGACAATCACCCCCTGCAACGACGAGAACTGCGAACTTGTTTAAGAGACAATACTAATATTAAATCATGCATACAGTAATTCAAATTGTGAATAAAGTGTTGATGTCTAACGCCCCCTGAAGGGAATCAAGTGAAGAGGTTAGGAAAGTCTTGCATGTGCCGCTAGGGCATGTGAGATACCTGAAGGAGGGATGGAGGACATCATCACTTAATCACAAAAGGGGGAGCTGTCAGGGATGAGGGGCTTTAGTATAATTTTAGGACACAGAGAGGATAGTGTTAATATGATTCTCAATAACACATGATTTACAAAATGCTGATGTTGTTCATCAGGTTGGGTCACTCTGACCCATCCTCAGGACACTTATCTATGTTCTGGTCTACAGAACATTGATAAAGAGCTACAGAGACATCATAATTGAAGATAACTTGATTGAATAAACAGTAACAAACTGATTAGCGGGGAATCGATCGATACCAACCTTTAACCAACCATGATTGGATGTTATTCTTATTAATTTCCCTTACTCTGCAAATAAGATATTTACTCATATTGATCACACTGCGCATGACCTGATATAATCACATGACTTCATCTATGGAAAATACCTAAAGATTCTGTGTTAATGTTTAATGAAGTGTACACCCCGCAAGGGGTATAAAAGAAGATGACTTTGTTGCAATAAACATGCTGCTACTCAGAACCATCTCGAGTTGTCTGCATCCTTCTTGGCCAAGATGCCCCTTCAATCTGGCTACCATCCAATATACCTGAAGGTCTTACCTGAAGACCACCCTAACAAAGCCATGTAAGTGCTTGTTTTTTACAGGAATAGTTGTACTTTGTAATGGCGTCATTCATTTTACCATAACATGTATGATGGAATTCCAAATATATTATTTATGAAGATATAAATAGGTGAAATCGTAAATAAGAATGCAATATGGTAACGTTTGGGGGGTTCCTGTGTCTACGTAATGCACTATATGGTAAAAGCGACATGATACTATTATTTTATAGGTCAGCCCGAACACAACCATATGCAGGTTACACAGATTCTCTAATGTTATATATGTATTTTTTTTATGAAATCCTTTTTTTTTGGCAATTAAATATTAATAAAATGGGCCTATTGTGACGCTTATAACGGTTTTATTTTTTCACCAACGGGATGTCATTTTTTCCGCCATGATCTCTAGTTTTTATTAATACCATATTTGTGAAGATCGGACGTTTTGATCACTTTTTATTGATTTTTTTAAATATATAATGTAACATAAAATCGGAAATCTGCGCACTTTTTCCCCTCTTTTCGTGTACGCCGTTTACCGATCACAATGACGCTTGTTATATTTTAATAAATCGGACAATTACGCACGCTACGGTATATTATATGTTTATCTATTTATTCATTTTTATATGTTTTATTTATATAATGGGAAAGGGGGGTGATTTAGACTTTTATTGGGGGAGGGGTTTTGGGGTAGTGTGTTAGTGTTTTGAACTTTTTTTTTTTACACTTTTGAAGTTCTTTTGGGGGACTTTTACATGCACTACTCTGATTTTTACACTGACCATTGCTATGCCATAGGCATAGCATTGATCAGTGTTATCGGCGATCTGCTCATTGAGCCTGCCTGTGCAGGCTCAGTGTAGCAGATCGCCGATCGGACCGCACGGAGGCAGGTAAGAGACCTCCGGCAGTCCGTTTAACCGATCGGGACCCCCTCAGTCACACTGCGGGGGTCCCGATCGGTAAGTGACAGGGGACTCCCCCTGTCACTTACACTTAAACGCCGCGGTCGCGCCGCGATCGCGGCGTTTAAGGGGTTAATGACACGCGGCAGCGCGATCGCTGCAGCGTGTAATTACCGGTGAGGTCCCGGCTGCTGTTTGCAGCCGGCCCCCACCTGCTATGAAGCGTGCTCCGCTCCGGAGCGCGCTTCATAGCGGGAAAAACACCCAGGACGTAAGGTTACGTCATGGGTCGTCTGGGGAC
The DNA here is from genome assembly GCA_027789725.1 of Dendropsophus ebraccatus. Classification (NCBI taxonomy): domain Eukaryota; kingdom Metazoa; phylum Chordata; class Amphibia; order Anura; family Hylidae; genus Dendropsophus; species Dendropsophus ebraccatus. Next base: position 1,415,759 of record JAQFWZ010000056.1, on the reverse strand, counting down.
AGACTTCCATGACGTAACCCTACGTCCAGGGTCGTCTAGGGGTTAAGAGCAACCTGGGTCCCTTTAAGAGCTAAATATGTCCCTTTAAGAGCTAAATGTGTCCCTTTAAGAGCATAATGGGTCCCTTTAAGAGCGAAATATGTCCCTTTAAGAGATAAATCGGTCCTTTAAGAGCGAAATATGTCCCTTTAAGAGCGAAATATGTCCCTTTAAGAGCGAAATGGGTCCGTTTAGGAGCGACCTGGGCCCCTATAAGAGTTACCTGGGCCCCTTTAAGAGCAAAATGGGTCCCTTTATTAGCGAAATATGTCCCTTTTAGAGCGAAATATGTCCCTTTAAGAGCAAAATCGGTCCCTTTAAGAGCGACCGTGGTCCATTTAAGAGCAAAATATGTCCCTTTAAGGGCAAAATGGGTCCCTTTAAGAGCAACCTGGGTCCCTTTAATAGCGACCTGGGTCCCTTTAAGAGCGAAATATGTCCCTTTAAGAGCAAAATGGGTCCCTTTAAGAGCAACCTGGGTCCCTTTAAGAGCAAAATATGTCCCTTTAAGAGCGACCTGGGTCCCTTTAAGAGCAAAATGGGTCCCTTTATGAGCGAAATATGTCCCTTTAGGAGCGAAATATGTCTCTTTAAGAGCGACCTGGGTCCCTTTAAGAGCAAAATGGGTCCCTTTATGAGCGAAATATGTCCCTTTAAGAGCGAAATATGTCCCTTTAAGAGCGAAATATGTGCGAAATATGTCCCTTTAAGAGCGACCTTGGTCCCTTTAAGAGCAAAATATGTCCCTTTAGGGGCAAAATGGGTCCCTTTAAGAGCAACCTGGGTCCCTTTAAGAGCGAAATATGTTCCTTTAAGAGCAAAATGGGTCCCTTTAAGAGCGAAATATGTCCCTTTAAGAGCGACCTGGGTCCCTTTAAGAGCGAAATATGTCCCTTTAAGAGCAAAATCGGTCCCTTTAAGAGCGACCTTGGTCCGTTTAAGAGCGAAATATGTCCCTTTAAGAGCGAAATGTGTCCCTTTAAGAGCAAAATGAGTCCCTTTAAGAGCGAAATATGTCCCTTTAAGAGATAAATCGGTTCCTTTAAGAGCGACCTTGGTCCCTTTAAGAGCGAAATATGTCCCTTTAAGAGCGAAATATGTCCCTTTAAGAGCAAAATGGGTGCCTTTAAGAGCGACCTGGGCCCTTTTAAGAGCGAAATGGGTCCCTTTAAGAGCGACCTGGGTCCCTTTAAGAGCGACCTGGGTTCCTTTAAGAGCGAAATAGGTCCCTTTAAGAGCTAAATGGGTCCCTTAAAGGGATCCAAGTAGCTCTTAAAGGGATCTATGTAGCTCTTAAAGGGATCCATGTAGCTCTTAAAGGGATCCATGTAGCTCTTAAAGGGACAGGACTCAAGTCGCTCTTAAAGGTATGGGACCCAAGTTACTCTTATAGGGACGGGATCCATGTCGCTCTTAAAGGAATGGGAAGTTTCTCTTGAAGAGAAGTCACTAGTAAAGGGGCGCTCTTTTCAAGCACTATGTATTTTCCTGGAAATGCAAATCTAGTTCCTTATATCCTCTTCCATTCTGTGAAAACAATACAGTTTTGCGACGCCGTTGCGGTTTTAACGAACTTCGTAACAAACTTTTTGAAAGTTCAGTTCGGTACCAGTAAGTTCGTAACGAATCTGGTTCGTAATGGTTCGCTCATCCCTAGTCCTCATCTCAACGTTATGAGCAGACGGGCCACAGGAGGGATGGATTCCCGCAGGTGGGTGTCCTGTCTCAAAGGCCTCGATAGGCATCCTCACAAAGGCATGGAATTTCTCTGGATGCCTGGAACAAATGTGGCAATATTAATGTAAGGGTCCTTTTACACAAAAAGATTATCTGACAGATTATCTGCCAAAGATTGGAAGCCAAAGCCAGGAATAGAATTGAAAAGAGGAGAAATCTCAGGCTTTCCTTTATGACCTGATCTCTGTTTATAGTCTGTTCCTGGTTTTGGCTTCAAATCTTTGGCAGATGATCTGTCAGATAATCTGTGTAAAAAAGGGCCCTAAGGCAAAAACACATACACACTGATCATAGGAAGGTGTGAGAGGGAAACTAAGGCAGAAAATGCAATAAGATTGTAAGGCAAAAGATAATATTAATGGCATTATCTAAAAATATATGATTATTTAAAGAGCTAAGTAAAACATAAACCCCCCAAAAAATTAAACATTGTATATATTACATACCGACGCAGCTCCTCGTACAGGCAACCAATGTGGCCACGGGTCTCCCTCCGGGTGTTGATGGGGTGCACCCAATAGCGCCACCCAATCTGATGCCGCCGCAGCATCTCTTGTCTCCTCTTCTAACATAAAAAAAGGGAAAAAAAATAAAAAAAATTTTAATCATGACAATTAATGACAAAGGTATTGAATATTTGCATTTAAGCACATTTTACTGTAAACAGTACTTTAAAGGGTGCGTTCACAACTACAGGATCTGCATCAGATCTGCAGCCGATTTGATGGTGCAGATTTGATGCGGATCCAATGCTGCAAAACAGCTGCGGATCCGGTAAGTGTGAACGTACCCTAAGGGAGCTAGCAGAAAACATACATGAAGACAAGGTGAAAATATTCCAATATACTAGATTTTAACAACATGTCTACAAAGCTTCACGATTTTAGAAAAAATATAAAGCATTTATAAAATAACACTTACACACATTAGTTTATAACGATGGCGTATGTTCCACAGAACACAGAGCACAAGGGGCACATGTGGACTTGCATGCCGGTTTGCTGCCTCCGGCATGTTTTATAAAGACAAATAAAGCAGATGGGTTAACTTCGCGTGTGGGCGTAGTTTTTATAGGGATGTGGGTGTGCTTATTTGGGTCGGGGGGCTGATTGCTGAATAAATTACGTGCTTGACGCAGGATCGAACCAAGCCGGAAATCAACATGACAGTACGGACGTGCTCTTCCGATTCGACCGTAAGTGCAGGCAAACTACGGACTGATGAGCAGCCGTACAGGTACGGACGGAAAAAATATACGGCCGTAAATATACGCAGTGTGAACATAGCCTTATCTGGGTTCACACTACGTACATTTCAGGCAGTATTTGGTCTGCAAGTCAGGTCCTCATAGCAACCAAAACCAGGAGTGGATTGGAAACACAGAAAGGCTCTGTTCACACAATGTTGAAATTGAGTGGATGGCCGTCATATAACAGTAAATAACTGCCATTATTTCAATACAACAGCCGTTGTTTTAAAATAACAGCAAATATTTGCCATTAAATGACGGCCATCCACTCAATTACAACATTATGTGAACATAGCCTTTCTGTTTTTTTTAATCCAGTCCTTGTTTTGGTTGCTATACGGCCTCAAATATACAGCCTCAAATATACGTAGTGTGAACATAGATATATTAAAGTGTGTTTGAGGGGACTGTATGTTAGAAATCCCCACAAAGCACCCCATTTCAGAGACTACACCCCCAAAACTCTGCAAAAACACATACAGAAAGGTTTTTTTAACCCTTTAGGGGAGTCACAGAAATAAAAGCTAAGTGTGTAAGAAATTAGAAAATTTTAATTTTCTGTGCAGAGATTTTATTGTAATCCAATATTTTTCATAATTATAAGCCTATTACCAGAGAAATGCACCCCAAAATTGATTGCCCCATTTCTGCAGTTTATAGAAATACCACATATGTGGCCCTATTGCGCTATTTGACACAACCACAAGCCTCAGATATAAAGGAGCGCCTAGTGAATTTCAATGCTTCCTTTGGTCTTATTTGACTGTACCACTTCAGGTTGGTAGAGGCTAAAAAACACCCCTAAAGGGACACCATTTAGAAAACTACACCCATCAAGGAATGTAACAAGGGGTGCAATGAGCATTTGGACCCCACAGGTGCTTCACAGATATTCAGAACAATGTGGCGTAAAAAACGTTGTTCTAGCCTTCATTTTTCATTTTTACAAGGGGATAAAAGAAAAAAAAAAAAAACACCAAGCGTGTAGCGCAGTTTCTCCTGAGTACGGAAATACCCCACATGTGGACATGAAGTGCCAAGTGGGCGCAGGACGAGCCTCCAAAGGGAAGGAGCGCCAATTGACCTTTGGAAGCTGAATTTCACTGGAATGGATTTCAAGGGCCATGTCACATTTATAGAGCCCTCGTGCTGCCAAAACACTGAAACCCCCACAAGTGACCCCCATTCTGGAAACTACACCCCTCAAGAAATGTAACAAGGGGTGCAGTGAGCATATGGACCCCACTGGTGACGGGCACATATGTGGAACAATGTGGCGTAAAAGTGAAAACTTTCATTTTTTCACTTTCACGGCACAAATGTGCCCGTCATCAAGGGGTCCATATCCTCACTGCACCCCTTGTTAGATTCCCTGAGGGGTGTAGTTTCCAGAAAGGGGTAACTTGTGGGGGGTTTTCACTGTCTTGGCAGCACGACCGCTCTGTAAATGCGACATGGCGTTTATCATCCATTCTGGCCAAATCCAGCCTCCAAAATCCAAATGGCGCTCCTTCCCTTCGGAGGCTTGCCCTGCGCCTACATGGCGCTTTATGTACACATGTGGGGTATTTACGGACTCGGGGGAAATTGCTCTACACAAATTGTTCCACATTTGTGCCCGTCACCAGTGGGGTCCATATGCTCACTACACCCCTTGATACATTCCCTGAGGGGTGTAGTTTCCATAATGGGGTCACTTGTGGGGGGTTTCAACTGTCTTGGCAACACAGAGGCCTTTCAAATGCAACAAGTGAAAAGTCACTATAGCCCCAAAATCAAAAATCCATTCACAATGGGTGGGAATCCACGTACAGGATGTTTTCCTTGTGGTGAATGTAGAGCATGTTCAAACATTGTAAGAACAGACAGTTTTAGATCAGCAGATGGACAAAAACAATATAGAATTAGGGATTATATATCTTGCTCTACTCGTTTTGTCATCTATTATGCCACCTGTGGATGTGATATGATTTATGTGGGGTTTACCTCTAGAGAATTGAGGATTCGTGTCAGGGAACACGTTAGAGGTATTGTGGCGGCAAAAGAATGCTCTGATATTGGTCAACTGACAACAATCCCTCGACACTTTAAATTGTGCCACAATAGTGACCCTAGGTCCTTTCAGGTGAGAGGAATTGAGAAGGTGGTAGGTGGCATTAGAGGAGGAAATCAAAAGAAGATCCTAGCCCAAAAAGAATGCAGATGGATACACACGCTAGGTAGCCTGACCCCTTATGGGTTAAATGAACAGCGAAGCTTTGCCTCATTCCTTTAGTTTTCCATGTGTGTCAAATTTTAATAGCATGTTTTTAACTTTTGTCTTGTTATATATATTTCTATTTTTATTTTCAGTAATTTGGTGATGGATTACATGAAGCATGATGTGGATTTCTACATATGATGGGGAAGAGGGGTCACTAAAAGGAAAAAAGAAAAAAGGAACAACACGTTATGAATTATGGACGGATATTATAAAAAAATAGAGGAGAGGATATTTATATGGTGAATCAAGGACAGTGTCTTTTATAATGTACAGGATTTTTCACTACAAGCACTTTTATATATAAAACACGTTATTTATAACTAGTATATAAATGGCATAGTACACTTTAATTATGAGTATTTTTCTATATTATGGTTGTTATATGTACATTTGTCTTTTTATATGTATGAAATTTTGCACTTGGCACTTTATTTTTTGTGATATTATAACACGATGTATGAAATTGTAATAAATGATGTAGATTTATGCACTTATTTATAGTTCACTATGTATTAGACACGCCTGATATAACCATGTTAATTTATGTAATCATGCAGTCTCCGAATAGGGAATTTGAGATACCGTCCGTGTACGCGGGTCCGGGGAGAATCTGGCGCAGGCGCTCTTCCGACTTGGCCTCTTGAGTTGCTGTGCGCATGTCCACTTGCGTTCCACCGGTGGACGTGCGTTCCAGTGACGTAGGCCGGAAGGAAGCTGCGTGATCCCTGGCCCCTCCTTTGACCCGCGTCATGCCCCGAAAGGAATCCGCATTAGCGATATAAATAGTGTGTGAGACAGGAGTTAGATACGCCCCTTGATAAAGCGACCTGTATGCGAAACGTGCGTCGGGGTTATTGGCGCCAGACACACGATGGGTAAGCATCTTGTATGTTCATTTCATATAATTGTGGGATTAGTTGGATAGTGTACTTAGTTATCCTGCGAGGCTGTGTGGATACACTGCATGGTTACATACATTGACTTTCTTTGATGTTTACATAATATAGTGGTATATTCCAACATTTTGTAAGATCGAGGTGTCTTGGCTGTCATTTACTACTGGATTCCTTTGGCACTAAAATGATTTTTTATGTGATTTTTAATCGTATCAAATAAAATTGTGATATTTAAACTTTAGCTTTGTTGTGGTGTAATTATTCCTTGAGGGGTGTAGTTTCCATAATGGGGTCACTTGTGGGGGCTTTTAACTGTCTTGGCAAGGCCTTTCAAATGCAACAAGGCCCTCGAAATTCATTCCAGCCAAATCCAGCCTCCAAAAGCCAAATGGCGCTCCTTCCCTTTGCAGGCTTACCCTGCACCCGCATGGCGCTTTATGTTTTTTTTTTTTTTTTTTATCTTTTAACCCCTTGTGAAAATGTAAACATTTAAAACAATTAAACATTTTTTACACTAAATGTTGGTCTAGCCTTGATTTTTTCCATTTCCACAAGGGCTTTAAAAGAAAATGAACGTGTAGGGTAATTTCCCCTGAGTAGAAAATACCCCACATGTGGACATAATGTGCCATATGTGCACAGGGCAAGCCACCAAAGGGACAGAGCGCCATTTAGAGGCTGAAATGGAGGATGGAGGCCATGTTGCAATTACAAAGCTCCTGTGCTGCCAGGACAGTAGAAACCCCCCACAAGTGACCCCATTCTGGAAACTACACCCCTCAAGGAATCTAACAAGGGGTGCAGTGAGCATATGGACCCCACTGGTGACAGGCACATATGTATTACATGTGCCGTGAAAATAAAAAATACCATTTTTTTTTTTTTCATTTTAACGGCACAAATGTGTCCGTCACCAGGGGGCCATATCCCCACTGCCCCCCTTGTTAGATTCCTTATGGGGTGTGTGTAGCTTTCAGAATGGGGTCACTTGTGGGGGGTTTCTACTGTCCTGGCAGAACAGAGGCTTTATAATTGCATCATGGAAAGTCTCTAATGGGAATGGTGGCCATACCTATTTAGCTGTGGAAAAGGAACAATTTTAATTTATTTGGGGGTATTAGGCCAATTATTAGATTATAAGGTTGAAAATGACAGGTGTCCATCAAATTCAACCTGTGTTGATCCAGAGGAAGGCAAGGATCAGAATAATCCCTGGATCAACGTGACCCCTGAAATAGGAATAAGGGACAGAATTTAGAAAATGTAGAACTCCAATGACATGTGGTATGCCTTGAAACGATCCAGTATGCAGAGGCCGGGGTGATCAGGAGAGGTGTCACACTGGTAAATGGTGTCCTTCCTGATCCCCCTGTTACGCCACTCTGCACTTCTTCTGGGGTCTCCTGTTTTCCAGTGTGGGGGACGTCACCTGGAAAATGTTGCCCTGGTGAGATACGGGGTCCTTTATATCCAGAAGCGCTGGGTCCGCTCCATGGCTGCTAAATATTAGGGCTCTGTTACTGCTTCTGATATTTTCGGACCGCGCCACAAGCTACAGTAGCTCGGGCAGCGAGGGACTGGAAGAGGGGGATGCTGGTATAAAAGTTATCCCCGTACAGGTGGTAACCTTTATCCAGCAGTGGGAAGATCAGTTCCCAAAAGATCATCCTACTAACTCCGAGGATGGGGAGGGGGGTTGCATCTGGGGGCTGGATTCAGGTGTCCCTTCCTTCATACACTCTAAGGGTACGTGCACACTGTGGAATGGTGAAGGATAACCCTTTGTGCATTCCGCAGCTGGCACCCGCCGGCGGACTGATGGAGGCGTGCGTCTCTGTCCATGTCACACTCCATTCCATGCACGGGCGGATTCCGCCCTCTGTCCAAAGAATGAACGTGTTCGTATGCGTTCTCCACCGAAAACACCCTGGGGGCCATCTTTATAAGGGGATTAGTATATTGGGTATATAAATGTGTAATGTAGTGTAGTGTAAAACTTAATTTCATGTAGTGTGGTGTAATGTAGTGTTTTTTTTAATTTTTTTTTACAATAAGAAAAAATATACCTACGCCAAGAAAGGAGTTGCTGATAAATGACGCACTTATCAGCAGACATTGCGGTAGGATATAGGAGGGAACGCCCCTATGCTAAAAAGGAGGCACTGCTGATCAGCGGCGCACTTACGTGCGATGCTGATCAGCACTCAGCGCGTTAGGGCGCATTAAAAAAAAAAAAAAACTCTTTCAAACCCAATGCCACTGATCAGTGTATAATATACACTGACCAGCCGCTAGGGGGCAGCAGAATGAAGCTGCCGAAGATTGCCGAAGCGCCGAAGATTTCCAAAGTTAGACGACGCGGACACGACGAGACCCGGAAGTGACTCGACGCAGAGAAGAGGACGACGAGGGACCCGATCTTCGCTCCGGACGCCGGGATCAGGTGAGTATAGTGCACCTACACTGTACACACCTGTTCTGCACCCCTGCTTTTTAACCATTTGATCGCCTTGATGGGCTGGCTGTTACAGGTCGGCCTATCAAGGCGATGGTGGGGGTGGCACCGGCGCCATCTTTTGTGGGGACACTAATGACGATTGGTGCTGTCTTGGAAGGCATCAATTGCTATTGCTAAATTTAGCTTCCATCGGCTGATCTGAATTGATCAGCCTATAGCAGCGTTCGCCAGCACAGGGGGGGGGATAGATTAGTCACCCACGTGCCGACGAGTAGAGATGGCCTTCTATACATTATAGCAGGCCATCTTCCCCGATCGCTGTGTGTACCCCCATGCAGCTCACCCCCTGACTGCAGCCCCCAAGCCCCTGCCCCCCATCCCCCCTCAGTACAGCCAGTGGCCACCTGACATCCGCACAACGACCCCCACCCCCCAATCTCACCTGGTGGCCGCCCGCAGGCCCACGGCGCTCCTGCACTCCCCCCAAGTCCCACCCCCCTGCGGCTGTCCTAAGCCCCCTCACAGCCACACAGACCCCTGGACGCCGGCAGTGCTTCACCATCTCAGCTCAGTTACATAATGCCACCATCTGCAGGCTCTACTTAGAGGGGGATGGGGGGACGGCCACCGGGAGATTGCGCGGGGGAGGGGGGGTATGCTGCACTCACAGGAGCTCCGGGTGGGGGGATGCAGGGTGTGGGGTGGGTGAGCTCCAGGGAAAGGGGGGGGGGACACAGTGGGGTGAGCTGGTGGGGGGGAATGGGGATACACAGTGGGGAGGGGGGAATGGCATTACACTCTGCTGTCAGATAGGGAGACTGCGTCTCACTGTCCTCCCTCACTTTAGTGAGCCGGGTTAGAAGCACTAACCCGCCCATTGAAGAGATGGAGGACACGTGATGCTGACACGGAGGGTTGGGGCCAGGAGCAGGGAGCGTGTCGGGTTGGACTAAGGTTTGATAATTGTATGCGTTTGGTGGGGGTGAATGCACCTAGATAACAGCAAAACTGTGCAGAATCCATAATAAATTGATATTGGAAAGATGGAAAGCTATGGGTGGGCAATGTATTAATGCAAAAATAATTTTGGTGGGAATACCCCTTTAACTGTAATAATGTGTATTTGACTATAACTATATCGCTGACAGTGACACAGAACCTATTTTATCGCTTATGGACTTGGATTATGTGATGGGTGTTAGCGATCATGTGACTAACTTAAACGTCAGTGGTCATATAACGATTTTGGACATGCGCATTGGCGCAATGGTCACGCCACCGGCGCCATTTTGGAGTCCGTGCAGAGCAATGGGAAGCTCCCGACATACAGGTACTATCAATTACTAACATGTTGTACTTATTTGTTCATTATGTTTATGTATAAATAACGATCCCCAACCAATGTACAGTACCCCTGAGGAAGTCTGGTGGAGCGGACGGAACACGTGGGGATCTCTTCCTTGACACCCCATCACCACCCTGCTATATAATTTTGGGTGATATCTTACTGCTTGGTCTGATTCTTAGTGTATTACTCTTAACTTCTTGATTCATTTATGTCATCCTTTATTGTGTGATTTTTGGTCACAGTATTTACACACCATGGTATTGTTGATTAATTGTATGATCTAGTTATATTTTGGCTGTCTATACATTTCACCTTATTCTTACAGGGTGAGTGATATACTTATATTGGGGTGTCATTGTGGGTGGTACCATACCAGGTACCCCCATGTTTGTCCTATTTTGTTTGTCATAGGGTCGAAATAGAGGCCGCTGGTCACTTACCTCCCCGATTCCATCGCTGGGTCCCGGATCGCGCTGCCCGGTTCTCCTCTGCGGCTCAGCTCAGCTATTTAGCGGCCAAGGAGTTTTCGGTTTTTCCTCCATGTGCTTAAAAGGCCATAGCACTTGCATTTTTCCACCTAGAGACCCACATGAGCCCTTATTTTTTACGTCACTAATTGTACTTTGCAATGACAGGCTGAATTTTTGCATAAAGTACACTGCGAAACCAGAAAAAAATTCAAAGTGTGGTGAAATTGAAAAAAAAAACGCATTTTGTTTATTTGGGGGAAATGTGTTTTTACGCCATTCGTCCTGGGGTAAAACTGACTTGTTATATATGTTCCTCAAGTCGTTACGATTAAAACGATATGTAACATGTATAACTTATATTGTATCTGATGGCCTGTAAAAAATGTAAACCATTGTCAACAAATATACGACACTTAAAACCGCTCCATTCCCAGGCTTATAGCGCTTTTATCCTTTGTTCTATGGGGATGTGTGAGGTGTCATTTTTTGCGCCATGATGTGATCTTTCTATCGGTACCTTGATTGCACATATACGACTTTTTGATCACTTTTTATTACAATTTTTCTGGATTTGATGCAACCAAAAATGCGCAATTTTGCACTTTGGGATTTTTTTGCGCTGACGCCATTTACCTTGCGAGATCAGGAATGTGATTAATTAATAGTTCGGGCGATTACGCACGCGGCGATAGCAAACATGTTTATTTATTTACTTTTATTTATAACCTGGGAAAAGGGGGGTGATTCAGACTTTTATTAGGGGAGGGTGCTTTTTACTAATAATGACATTTTTTTTTTAACTTTTACACTTATACTAGAAGCCCCCCTAGAAGACTTCTAGTATAAGTGCACTGATTTCTCATTGAGATCTCTGCAGCATAGATATGCTGCAGAGATCCATGAGATAGGCACTCGTTTACTTCCGGCTGCTGCAGCCGGAAGTAAACGAGTGCCGAGCCGGGGACGGCGCCATCTTGGAGCGGTCCCCGGCCGGCTTCATTTACGGAGATCGCTCCTCCGGGATAACATCCCGGAGGAGCGATCTCCCCACTAGACACCAGGGATGACGCTGCGTCCGGTAATCGGATGCAGCTGTCATGTTTGACAGCTGCATCTGATTACTGTATTAGCGGGCACGGCGATCGGACCGTGCCCGCTAATACCTACGGTCCCCGGCCACACGCGGCACCCGGGACCGCCGCGGTTCAGAGCGGGGTCGCCGCGCGGCCCCGCTCTGAACTCCCTTACCGGCATCAGGGCGTAAATTTACGCCCGATGTCGTTAAGGGGTTAAGCCACATGGCAGTTTGTGATCTGATAGAGGGCAGACACCTTCAATTTAGAATGTCCGTTAAAAGTAGGAGGACGTAAATTAATGTGTGCTTCTCTAGTGCTTGGACATATATGAGTTTGTAGGATTAGGGGTTTGTTCATACTGGACACAGATAATGGATGATCTTGGAACGGCCCAGGTGAAAATTCCCCCGGAGAATCCATAATGGTTGGAGCTGAAAAAACAAAAAAAACAAATTAGCATATGTAAAACTAGATTTGCATTTCCAGGAAAATACATAGTGCTTGAAAAGAGCGCCCCTTTACTAGTGACTTCCCTTTAAGAGAAACTTGAATCCCATTCCTTTAAGTGCGACATGGCTCCCGTCCCTATAAGAGTGACTTGGGTCCCATACCTTTAAAAGCGACTTGAGTCCTGTCCCTTTAAGAGCTACATGGATCCCTTTAAGAGCTACATGGATCCCTTTAAGAGCTACATAGATCCCTTTAAGAGCTACTTGGATCCCTTTAAGGGACCCATTTAGCTCTTAAAGGGACCTATTTCGCTCTTAAAGGAACCCAGGTCGCTCTTAAAGGGACCCAGGTCGCTCTTAAAGGGACCCAGGTCGCTCTTAAAGGGACCCATTTCGCTCTTAAAAGGGCCCAGGTCGCTCTTAAAGGCACCCATTTTGCTCTTAAAGGGACATATTTCGCTCTTAAAGGGACCAAGGTCGCTCTTAAAGGAACCGATTTATCTCTTAAAGGGACATATTTCGCTCTTAAAGGGACCCATTTTGCTCTTAAAGGGACACATTTCGCTCTTAAAGGGACATATTTTGCTCTTAAACGAACCAAGGTCGCTCTTAAAGGGACCGATTTTGCTCTTAAAGGGACATATTTAGCTCTTAAAGGGACCCAGGTCGCTCTTAAAGGGACATATTTTGCTCTTAAAGGGACCCATTTTGCTCTTAAAGGAACATATTTCGCTCTTAAAGGGACCCAGGTTGCTCTTAAAGGGACCCATTTTGCCCTTAAAGGGACATATTTTGCTCTTAAAGGGACCAAGGTCGCTCTTAAAGGGACATATTTCGCTCTTAAAGGGACATATTTCGCTCATAAAGGGACCCATTTTGCTCTTAAAGGGACCCAGGTCGCTCTTAAAGGGACATATTTCGCTCTTAAAGGGACATATTTCGCTCATAAAGGGACCCATTTTGCTCTTAAAGGGACCCAGGTCGCTCTTAAAGGGACATATTTTGCTCTTAAAGGGACCCAGGTTGCTCTTAAAGGGACCCATTTTGCTCTTAAAGGGACATATTTCGCTCTTAAAGGGACCCAGGTCGCTTTTAAAGGGACTCAGGTTGCTCTTAACCCCTTAACGACATCGGGCGTAAATTTACGCCCTGATGCCGGTAAGATAGTTCAGAGCGGGGCCGCACGGCGGCCCCGCTCTGAACCGCGCCGGTCCCGGGTGCCGCGTGTAGCCCGGGACCGCAGGTATTAGCGGGCACGGTCCGATCGCCGTGCCCGCTAATACAGTAATCGGATGCAGCTGTCAAAGTTGACAGCTGCATCCGATTACCGGACGCAGCGTCATCCCTGGTGTCTAGTGGGGAGATCGCTCCTCCGGGATGTTATCCCGGAGGAGCGATCTCCGTAAATGAAGCCGGCCGGGGACCGCTCCAAGATGGCGCCGTCCCCGGCTCGGCACTCGTTTACTTCCGGCTGCAGCAGCCGGAAGTAAACGAGTGCCTATCTCATGGATCTCTGCAGCATATCTATGCTGCAGAGATCTCAATGAGAGATCAAAGCACTTATACTAGAAGTCCCCTAGGGGGGCTTCTAGTATAAGTGTAAAAGTAAAAAAAAAAAATGTCATTATTAGTAAAAAGCCCCCTCCCCTAATAAAAGTCTGAATCACCCCCCTTTTCCCAGGTTATAAATAAAAGTAAATAAATAAATAAATAAATAAACATGTTTGCTATCGCCGCGTGCGTAATCGCCCGAACTATTAATTAATCACATTCCTGATCTCACACGGTAAATGGCGTCAGCGCAAAAAAATCCCAAAGTGCAAAATTGCGCATTTTTGGTCGCATCAATTCCAGAAAAATTGTAATAAAAAGCGATCAAAAAGTCGTATATGCGCAATCAAGGTACCGATAGAAAGAACACATCATGGCGCAAAAACTGACACCTGACACAGCCCCATAGACCAAAGGATAAAAGCGCTATAAGCCTGGGAATGGAGCGGTTTTAAGTGTTGTATATTTGTTGACAATGGTTTAAATTTTTTACAGGCCATCCGATACAATATAAGTTATACATATTACATATCGTTTTAATCGTAACGACTTGAGGAACATATATAACAAGTCAGTTTTACCCCAGGGCGAATGGCGTAAAAACACATTTCCCCCAAATAAACAAAATGCGTTTTTTTTTTCAATTTCACCACACTTTGAATTTTTTTCTGGTTTCGCAGTGTACTTTATGCAAAAATTCAGCCTGTCATTGCAAAGTACAATTAGTGACGCAAAAAATAAGGGCTCATGTGGGTTTCTAGGTGGAAAAATGCAAGTGCTATGGCCTTTTATGCACAAGGAGGAAAAACCGAAAACGCAAAAATCGAAATTTGCTCTGTCCTTAAAGGGTTAAAGGGACCCAGGTTGCTCTTAAAGGGACCCATTTTGCCCTTAAAGGGACATATTTCGCTCTTAAAGGGACCAAGGTCGCTCTTAAAGGGACCGATTTTGCTCTTAAAGGGACATATTTCGCTCTAAAAAGGACATATTTCGCTCATAAAGGGACCCATTTTGCTCTTAAAGGGGCCCAGGTAACTCTTATAGGGGCCCAGGTCGCTCCTAAACGGACTCATTTCGCTCTTAAAGGGGCCCGGGTCGCTCTTAAAGGGACCCATTTTGCTCTTAAAGGGACATATTTCGCTCTTAAAGGGACATATTTCGCTCTTAAAGGGACCGATTTATCTCTTAAAGGGACATATTTCGCTCTTAAAGGGACCCATTATGCTCTTAAAGGGACACATTTAGCTCTTAAAGGGACATATTTTGCTCTTAAAGGGACCAAGGTCGCTCTTAAAGGGACCGATTTTGCTCTTAAAGGGACATATTTCGCTCTTAAAGGGACCCAGGTTGCTCTTAAAGGGACATATTTCGCTCTTAACCCCTTAAGGACCGGGCCTGAAATGGCCTTAAGGACCGGAGCAAATTTTATGAATAGGACCAGTGTCACTTTATTCATTAATAACTTCGGGATGCTTTTACCTATCTGGCTGATTCTGAGATTGTTTTCTCGTGACATATTGTACTTCACATTTCTTGTAAATTGAAGTCGATATGTATAACGAATCTTTATGAAAAAACCCAAAATAACGTGAAAAATTGTGAAAAAATGCATTTTTCCAACTTTAAAACTTTTCTGCTTATACAGAAAATGGTTATGCCACATAAATTATATATTAAATAGCATTAGCCACATGTCTTCTTTATGTTGGCGGCATTATTCAACTATATTTCATTTTTTTTAGACAATAGAAAGCGTAAAACATAAGCAGCAAATTTCCAAATTTTCTGTAAAATTTCAAAATCAGATATTTTTAGGGACCTGTTCAGGTTTGGGCTAGGTTCACACTATGTAACTGTGCGGCCGTATTTTTTATGCGGCTGTAAATGTGCGGATGAAACTATGGCCGTGGGAAAAAATAGACATGCGGCTCAAAACATACGGTCATTTACTTGGAAATCTGGTTCAACTAAAAATAACAAATAAAATCTTAAGAAAGTGATGCAAACACCTCTGTAATGCATCTGGGAAAGCAGGGAAAAAGTTTACATGAATTGCTATTACCGGGGTTTGCGATCCTCTGCAGTAATGCCGATGTCTCTCATGGTTAATATATTATGAAGTATGCCGGCCACAGCAGGCTTTAGGACGTGACTTAAAACAAAAACTAAATTGTTACCCTATATAAATTGGTAATGAATGATAAATATAGTAATATTTATCATTATTACCAATTTATATAGGGTAACAATTTAGTTTTTGTTTTAGGGTACAAACCCACTTGACTTATTTGCTGCGTGAATCAGTCTTAAAAATAAGCAGGCAAAACACAGGTTGGCTTTATACAATTGTTCTGCGTTAAAATACGCAATTGCGTATTTTTGAAGCGTGAAGCTACATGCGTTTTTCGCACAGGTTGTTAACAACTGATGCTTTGCTAACAAGCTTCACGCTTCAAAAATACGCAATTGCGTATTTTAACGCAGAACAATTGTATAAAGCCAACCTGCGTTTTGCCTGCTTATTTTTAAGACTGATTCACGCAGCAAATACGTCAAGTGGGTTTGTACCCTTAAGATGGATCATTTACTCATCAGTTACATGCTTATTTTTGTATTTTCTGTATTTTCTGTATTTTTAATGTCTAACTTCGAGATTTACTCTATTTACGTTATTACACTATTCTGAATATGTTTTACGCAGTTTTCGTAGGCCACGTCCTCGGAACTCCGGAATCACATGACGCCGGTGCGCACGACCGCAATAACGTAATGACGCCCGGCCGCTCACGTGACTTTGCCGGACCCAGACGCTGACCTCCGGAACTCCCTGGAAATGTAAGTTATGCATCTTTTACTTATATATGTTGTCTACATTATGATTTATACTGGATTCTTGTATTAGTTTACTTATATACATTTGAGGCGCTACTTATATCTATGTTGTCGCCCCGGAAGTGATGAGCCATTATGTCATATCATACACTATTTAAACCCATGTTTCCATTATGTTGTGTAAACTTGAGAAAGGCCACCATATATTTGGCGGCCGAAACGCGTCGTTGTAATTTTAATAAATATCCCTTCTACGAAATAACCACTCCAATCTGTGGTTTACTGGACACCTGCGCCCTATACAAGCCGGGACTTCACATGGTCCTAAAGCCTTCTGTGGCCGGCATACTTCATCATTTATCGTACGACTCCCTTGGACGTACCCCGGCAGGAGCTGCGGTGTTCATTCTACTATGCCTGATATAGAGTTGTGCCTATAATCCAGCACAACTCCTCTAGGTGAGTGCAACACATTTTCCCTGTGTTTGATACTCTTGCCATCTTTTATCGCACCAGGAGGCGCCCCCGCTTTCTTCTCTTTTTTCTCCTTTCCACATGGTTAATATATTAAAATAATAAAACACATTTTCGTTGTAATAAAGTCCCTTTCGTTGTTCAATAATTAAATTTAAACTAATCCATCATTTTGCAATTAAATATACTGTTAAAATAAATATATATATATAAATAAATGTATATTTATATATATAATTATTTTTTGACAGTATATTTAATTGCACAATGATGGATTCGTTAGAATTAAATTATTGAATAACGAAACTGAATTTATTTCAACGAAAATGTGTTTTATTAATTAAATATTAATTAGTACAGGAAGCTCCATAAGCCGTTAATTCATATTGCCGGCAAAAGAGCATTCTGTACTAATCATCACTTTACTTTAATGAAAACATCAAATGTTTCTTCTAATTATGTTATCACAATAGCATTATTAGAAGAAACATTTAGAATTATATGTGCGCTCAGCTGATTGGCTGATCGGCTGAGCGCACATATAATTAGCGGGTCCGCAGCACAATGAAGTCACTGTGCTGCGGACCCGCTAATTATATGTGCGCTCATATGTGCGCTCAGCGAAGAGACAACATCAGGGTGAGTATAGAGCTCTCCCCACCCCCTCCCCAGCACTGCACCCCTCCCAGCAAGGAAGGGGGGTCACTTAACCCCTTCCTTGCTGGGATGGGTGCAGTCTGACATCAGTCTGGCCCCCAAGGGGTTAAGGGGGATGCAATACATCCTCCCTTAACCCCTTGGGGGCCAGACTGTAAGCAGCGATCTGTAAAGATGCTACATACTGTAAGGAGCACAACACCGTTCACAATGATGGGTGTTGTGCTCCTGTTTGTGTGTTTTTTTTGTGTGTTTCTCCCTTTTTGCTTTTCAGATATCGGTATCCTGGGGATTACGTCGGATTCAGTGGACTACGTCGATGACCAGCGTTTTTTTGTTGTTTTTTTTTTAATAAAATGGTCAATGAGGGGTGTGGGGGTGTTTTTATTTGAATACAAAATTTTTTTAACTTGTGTCTTCTCTTTATTTCTTTACTTTATAGACTTAGTAGTGGAAGCCGTCTAATAGACGGAATCCATTACTAAGTTGGGGCCTAGTGTTAGCCGGTATAAAATGGCTAACACTAACCCCCTATTATTACCCCAGTACCCAATGCCACCAGGGGTACTGGGAAGCCGCCGGGTGCCAGTGGTCCTGGAGCGTCAAAATTGACGCTCCTGGACCGGGCGGCAGCAGGCTGGTAAGATTTAGGCTGGGGAGGGCCTAAACCAATGGCTCTTCCCACCCTGGTGTTACCAGGCTGCTGTCGTTTGGTTTTTAACCCGGCTGGTTATAAAAATAGGGGGGACCCTATGCGTGTTTTTTTTATTATTTATTTAAAAAAAAAAACGCATAGGGTCCCCCCTATTAAAGTAAAGTGATGATTAGTACAGAATGCTCTTTTGCCGGCAATATGAATTAACGGCTTATGGAGCTTCCTGTACTAATTAATATTTAATTAATAAAACACATTTTCGTTGAAATAAATTCAGTTCTAACGAATCCATCATTGTGCAATTAAATATACTGTCAAAAAATAAATATATATATAAATATACATTTATTTATATATATATATATTTATTTTAACAGTATATTTAATTGCAAAATGATGGATTCGTTAGAATTAAATTATTAAACAACGAAAGGGACTTTATTACAAAGAAAATGTGTTTTATTAATTTAATATATTAACTATTAGAGGCATCGGCATTCGGCATCATTGCCGGCTATTTTTGAAGTACTCCGTACGGACCGCCTGTCAATCCACGGCCGCGTTTCCAGCCGCAAACAATGGTCTTGTTCATTTTTTACGGGTCCGTTTACAAGAGGGCCGTAGATTCATACATAGTGTGCACTGTGCAGCCGTATAGCGTATACTTTCCAGCGTACGCATGAACCACCAAAAATACCGCTGCACAATTACAGCCGCAAATACAGCTGCACACTTACATAGTCTGAACCTGGCCTTAAAGTGTATTTATGGGGACTGTATGTTAGAAAGCCCCACAAAGCACCCCATTTCAGAAACTGCACCCCCCCAACTCTGTAAAAGCACATCCAGAAAGTTTTTTAACCCTTTAGGAGAGTCACAGAAATAAAAGCTAAGGGGGAGATTTATCAAAGGGTGTAAAATTTAGACTGGTGCAAACTGGCCACAGCAACCAATGACAGCTCAGCTTTCCTTTCAGCACTGCCTAAAGCTGAGCTGTGATTGGTTGCTGTGGGCAGTTTGCACCAGTCTAAATTTTACACCCTTTGATAAATCTCCCCCTAAGTGTGTAAGAAATTTGAAAATTTTAATTTTCTGTGCAGAGATTTTCTTGTAATCCAATATCTTTCATAATTGTAAACCTATTACCAGAGAAATGCACCCCAATATTGATTGCCCCGTTTCTGCAGTTTATAGAAATACCCCATATGTGGCCCTAATGCGCTATTTGACGCAACCACAAGCCTCAGATATAAGGGAGCGCCTAGTGAATTTCAACACCTCAGTTATATTTTGTCATTTTTGACTGTACCACTTCAGGTTGGCAGAGGCTCTGGGGTGCCAAAACCTAAAAGACACCCCTAAAGGGACACCATTTAGAAAACTACACCCCTCAAGGAATGTAACAAGGGGTGCGGTGAGCATCTGGACCCCACAGGTGCTTCACAGATTTTCCGAACAATATGGCGTGAAAAAATAAAAATTATTTCTTTATACTGAAACGTTGTTCTTTCATTTCCACAAAGGGATAAAAGGAAAAAAAAAACACAAAACATGTAGCACAGTTTCTCCCGAGTACAGAAATACCCCACATGTGGACATAAAGTGCCAAGCGGGCCCAGTGAAGCTGAATTTCACTGGAATGGATTTCAAATCGCATTTACAGAGCCCTCGTGCTGCCAAAACACTGGAAACCCCCCACAAGTGACCCCATTCTGGAAACTCCCAAAAGTGAACCCATTCTGGAAACTACACCCCTCATGGAATCTAACAAGGGGTACAGTGTGCATATGGACCCCACTGGTGACGGGCACAAATGTGGAACAATGTCACGTGAAAGTTAAAATTTTAATTTTTTTCAAGGCACAAATGTGGCCGTCATCAAGGGGTCCATATCCTCACTGTATCCCTTGTTAGATTCCTTGAGGGGTGTAGTTTCCAGAATGGGGTCACTTGTGGGGGGTTTCCAGTGTTTTGGCAGCATGTGGGCTCTGTAAATGCGACATGGCGTTCATCATCCATTCTATCCAAATCCAGCCTCCAAAATCCAAATGGCGCTCCTTCCCTTCGGAGGCTTGCCCTGCACTTACATGGCGCTTTATGTCCACATGTGGGGTATTTACGGACTCGGGGGAAATTGCTCTACACATTTTATGTGTTTTTTTCTATTTTAATCCTCTGTGAAAATGAAAAATTCAAGGCTAGACCAACATTATAGTGTAAAAAATTTAATATTTCATTTTTACGCCACATTGTTCCACATTTGTACCCGTCACCAGTGGGGTCCATATGCTCACTACATCCCTTTTTACATTCCATAAGGGGTGTATTTTCCAGAATGGGGTCACTTGTGGGGGTTTTTACTGCCTTGGCAGCACAGGGAGTTTTTAAATGCAACATGGCCCTCGAAATCCATTCTACCCAAATCCAGCCCCAAAAAGCTAAATGGCGCTCCTTTCCTTCAGAGGCCCGTCTTGCGGCCGCATAGCGCCTTAAGTCCACACGTGGGGTATTTCCATACTCGGAGGAAATTTCTCTATATGTTTTGTTTTGTTTCTTCTCTTTTAACCCCTTGTGCAAATGAGAAACGTCAAAACTAGATCAATGATGTTGTGTAAAAATTACATTTTTTACACTTAAACCTTGGCCTAGCCGTGAATTTTTCATTTTCACAAGGGTTTAAAAGAGAAAAAAAAACAGAAAACGTGTAGAGCAGTTTGTCCAGAGTACGGAAATACCCCACATGTGCACATAAAGCGCCATGCGGCCGCAAGACGGGCCTACAAAGGGAAGGAGCGCCATTTGGCTTTTGGAGGCTGGATTTGGCTGGAATAGATTTCAAGGGCAATGTCGCATTTACAAAGCCTCTATGCTGCCAGGACATTGGAAACCCCCCACAATTGACCCCATTCTGGAAAGTACACCCCTCAAGGAATCTAATAAGGGGTACAGTGAGCATATGGACCCCACTGGTGACAGGCACAAATGTGGAACAATGTGACGTGAAAGTGAAAAATTTCGTTTTTTTATTTTCACGGCACAAATGTGCCAGTCATTGAGTGGTCCATATGCTCACTGCACCCCTTATCAGATTCCTTGAGAGGTGCAGTTTCCAGAATGGGCTCACTTCTGGGGGGGATTTCAATGTCTTGGCAACACAGGGCCTTTGTAAATGCGACATGGCATTCACCATCCATTCTAGCCAAATGGCGCTCCTTCCCTTTGGAGGCTTACCCTGCACCCACATGGCGCTTTATGTCCAAATGTGGGGTATTTCCGTTTTTAGGGAAAATTGTTCTACACATTTCGTGTTTTTTTTATCTTTTAACCCCTTGTGAAAATAAAAAATAAAGACTAGATCAATGATTTAGTGTAAAAATTTAATTTTTTTTTACACTAAATGTTGGTCTAGCCTTGATTTTTTCATTTCCACAAGGGGTTAAAAGAGAAAATAAACACAAAACGTGTAGGGTAATTTCCCCTAAGTACGAAAATACCCCACATGTGGACATAATGTGCTATATGGGCACAGGGCAAGCCAGGGCCGGGACAAGGAGTTTTGGTGCCCTAGGCAGAGAAGGCAAATGGCGCCCCCCCCCCCCATTAGAATTGGTGCTCCTAGCACAGTATAATACCCTGAATGTACCCCCACACTGTATTAAAAGCCCCAATACATACAGTAGTTACCTTATAACACTATTTCCACCATACAGTGATTACATATTACATAAAAACTGCACTAAACAACACAGAAAGATAATGAATCACCAATGATACCATTACATAATACCACCACACCATGACCCCTAACACTACAACCCTATAACAGAGTGCAGTTACATCCAGTCACTCACCAGGGGCATCTTCTCTGATCTGTCACAATTTCTTTTTCCCTCCATCCAGCGTGGGCCACCTAGAAGTCGTCTTCTGGCTGTGAATCCTCTTTCCAGAATCTGTCAGAGAAACATTTTAGGCTCCAACACATACAGTAGTTAGCCCCCTCTGTACTCCTATATAGTAGTTACACTCCTCTGTGCCCCCATAGTTTTAAGGTGTCCCTGTGCCCCAGTATTGTAGTAAAGCCCCTCTGTGCAGCCCCAATATAGTATAGACTGCTGTGTGCTGCCCCCAGAAATATATAGACCCCCTGAGTGCTCCCCCATAAGTATATAGACCCCCTGTGTGCTCCCCAGAAGTATATAGAACCCCTGTGTGCTCTCCCAGAAGTATATTGAACCCCTGTGTGCTCTCCCAGAAGTATATAGACCCCGTGTGCTCCCCCAGTTATATATATAGACCCCCTGTGTGCTGCCCCCAGTTATACATAGACCCCCTGTGTGCTCCTCCAGTTATACATAGACCCCCTGTGTGCTCCCTAACCCTTCCCATATAACAGTAATTCTCCAAAACAAACAAACAAAAAAAAAAAACTCACTTGCCACATGCGTCCTCTCTTCACTGCACTCTTGTGGCAGAGTTACCTGTGGTCACAAGAGGCCGCTCTCCCCATCGCATAACAGTGCACCAACACACCCCTGACCCTGCAGAGCATCACATAACAGTGCACCCACACACCCCTGACCCTGCAGAACATCTCATATCTATGCACCCACACACCCCTGACCCTGCAGAGCATCACATAACAGTGCACCCACACACCCCTGACTTGCAGAGCATCACATAACAGTGCACCAACACACCCCTGACCCTGCAGAGCATCACATAACAGTGCACCCACACACCCCTGCAGAACATCTCATATTTATGCACCCACACACCCCTGCAGAACATCTCATATTTATGCACCCACACACCCCTGCAGAACATCTCATATTTATGCACCCACACCCCTGCAGAACATCTCATATCTATGCACACCCCCCCTGCAGAACATCTCATATTTATGCACACACACACCCCCTGCAGAACATCTCATATCTATGCACACACACACCCCTGCAGAACATCTCATATCTATGCACACACCCCCTGCAGAACATCTCATATTTATGCACACACACACCCCTGCAGAAGATCTCATATCTATGCACACCCTCCCCCTCCCCCTCCCCCTGCTGACCAGCGCCCTCAGTGTGTCTTACCTCCTGCTGATCTTATACACTGCCCTCACTGGCCCATAAACAGCCTAGAAACTAGCTGCCTCATAGAGCCTAGCAAAGGAAGATAGCTCCTCCCACACTGGTCACATGGGCATGATGTCATCAAAGGTCCTTTACACCTCCTGGACACTCTATTCCTGCTGCTGTATGTAACAGTTACAGTGCAGGGCGGGCAGAAGGCAGGGGGGCGAGCGGGGGGTAGGATGGATGGGTAAATAAATTACTTACCCATCCAGATGGCGCCCCCTGACGTTTGGCGCCCTAGGCCATCGCCTACCCCTGCCTACTCTTTGTCCCGGCCCTGGGGCAAGCCACCAAAGGGACAGAGCGCCATTTAGAGGCTGGAATGGAGGATGGAGGCCATGTCGGGTTCGCAGAGTGCCCGTGCTGCCAAAACATTGGAAACCCCCCACAAGTGACCCCATTATGGAAACTACACCCCTCAAGGAATGTAACAAAGGGTGCAGTGAGCATATGGACCCCACTGGTGACAGGCACAAATGTGGAACAATGTGCTGTGAAAATGAAAAATTTTATTTTTTACACTAAAACGTTGGTGTAACTTTGAATTTTTCATGTTCACAAGGGGTTAAAAGAAAAAATAAAATAAAATAGAAAAAATAAAATCAACGCTTAATTAAGTAGCGCAATTTCACCTGATTACAAGAGTACCCCACATGGGGACACAAAGTGCAAAGTAACCGCACGGAAAGCCTCCAAAGGGAAGGAGCGCAATTTGGATTTTGGAAGCTGGATTTGGCCAGAATGGAGGACGAAGGGCTCTCAGAGCCCCCGTGCTGCCAAAACAGAGGAAACCCCCCACAAGTGACCCCAAAGAACTCAGGAATCTGTGGTTCGTACAGGGTGGGGTCACTTGGGGGGGCTTGTAGGGATTCCTGGGGCCTAGTCCTGGGGCAGCGCCTTGGGGGCTTGTCATCACTAAATGATGATGACGATGAGGAAGGAAGAGGGAATAAGGGATCTTCCTCTTCTCCCTCACTGGTTGTCTCAGAATCGGAGGCAATCCAGGCAAATGCCTCCTCTGTCGAGAACAACCTATGGGCCATTTTTTTGTTATTTTTTCTTTAGGATGCCTTTACACACACCGGATCCGCACACTGCGGATCCAGCGTCAGTGCATCCCTATGATTGACATCCCTCTGCCTATATGTAAGTTAACGCCCGCTGGCCGAAGCATACTTTGCCTC
Organism: Dendropsophus ebraccatus; assembly: GCA_027789725.1. NCBI lineage: Eukaryota > Metazoa > Chordata > Amphibia > Anura > Hylidae > Dendropsophus > Dendropsophus ebraccatus. Next base: position 1,391,280 of record JAQFWZ010000056.1, on the reverse strand, counting down.
CTCCCCGCTCCGGCTTGCTTCGGGGCTCCCGGCGTCTGCTCATCCCACCGCAGCCACTGATTGGCTGAGCGGGACGTCCTGCCGAGAACCCCCAAAGCAAGCCAGAGCAGGGAGGAGGTGATGTATGCTCCGGCCAGCAGGGGGTTAACTTACACGCAGCGGGATGTCATTCCCGCTGTGTGTATGTATTCTCATAGGGATGCACTGACACTGGATGCGCAGCGGATTTCGTTGCGAATCCGCAACGTGAAATCCGCTGCGGATTCGGTGTGTGTGAAGGCATCCTTAGAGGGTGTGTTAAGTGTTATTCTTTTACACTTGTAAATGTTAGTGTGAGTTTTATGTACTGTTTTTACATTTTGTGTGTGGTCTTTTTGACTTTTTTTACACCGCGGCAGAAAAAAAGGACGGAGGGGATAGGGTGACAGGAGAGGCGAGAGAGGCTGCAGGACGGAGGTAAGAGGGTGGCAGGAGAGGGTAAGAGGAGAGGAGAGGTGGCAGCGGAGAGGGGGTAGGTTGGCAGGAGATGGGAGAGGGTGGCAAGAGAGAGGAGAGGATGGCAGGAAAAAGTAAAGGGTGGCAGGAGATGGGAGAGGGTGGCAGGGCGGAGGGTGGCATGACAGAGGGTGGCAAGAGAGAGTAGAGGGTGGCAGGAGAGGGGCAGCAGGACAGAGGTGAGAGGGCGGAAGGACAGGGGAGAGGGTAAGAGGAGAGGTGGCAGCAGAGAGGGGATAGGTTGGCAGGAGATGGGAGAGGGTGGCAAGAGAGAGGAGAGGGTGGCAGGAAAAAGGAAAGGGTCGCAGGACGGAGGGGAGCAGAGTGGCAGGACAGAGGGGAGCAGGGTGGCAGGACAGAGGGGAGCAGGGTGGCAGGACAGAGGGGAGCAGGGTGGCAGGATGGAGGGAAGCAGGGTGGCAGGATGGAGGGAAGCAGGGTGGCAGGAAAGAGGGGAGCAGGGTGGTAGAACGGAGGGAAGCAGGGTGGAAGGAAAGAGGGGAGCAGGGTGGCAGGACGGAGGGAAGCAGTGTGGCAGGAAAGAGGGAAGCAGTGCGGCAGGAAAGAGGGGAGCAGGGTGGCAGGACGGAGGGGAGCAGGGTGGCAGGACGGAGGGGAGCAGGGTGGCAGGACGGAGGGGAGCAGGGTGGCAGGACGGAGGGGAGGAGGGGGAGAAGGGTGGCAGGACGGAGGGGAGGAGGGGGAGCAGGGTGGCACACAGAGGGGAGGAGGGGGAGCAGGGTGGCACACAGAGGGGAGGAGGGGGAGCAGGGTGGCACACAGAGGGGAGGAGGGGGAGCAGGGTGCCACACAGAAGGAGGAGGGGGAGCAGGGTGCCACACAGAGGGGAGCAGGGTGGCACACAGAGGGGAGGAGGGGGAGCAGGGTGGCACACAGAGGGGAGGAGGGGGAGCAGGGTGCCACACAGAGGGGAGGAGGGGGAGCAGGGTGCCACACAGAGGGGAGGAGGGGGAGCAGGGTGCCACACAGAGGGGAGGAGGGTGGCACACAGAGGGGAGGAAGGGGAGCAGGGTGGCACACAGAGGGGAGGAGGGTGGCACACAGAGGGGAGGAGGGGGAGCAGGGTGCCACACAGAGGGGAGGAGGGGGAGCAGGGTGCCACACTAAGGGGAGAAGGGTGGCACACAGAGGGGAGGAGGGTGAGCAGGGTGGCACACAGAGGGGAGGAGGGGGAGCAGGGTGCCACACAGAGGGGAGGAGGGTGACACACACAGGGGAGGAGGGGGAGCAGGGTGGCACACAGAGGGGAGGAGGGTGGCACACAGAAGGGAGGAGGGGGAGCAGGGTGCCACACTGAGGGGAGGAGGGGGAGCAGGGTGCCACACAGAGGGGAGGAGGGGGAGCAGGGTGCTACACAGAGGGGAGGAGGACCAAGGTGGCAGGACTGATGGGGAGGCTGGTGACGGTGGCGGCACATAACGGCTTGGGGGGGGACGGGGGCTGCATGGGGTGGATCGGGTGCAGCACAGGGGCGGAGCAGTAGCGGCATAGGGGCGGATCGGGGGCGGCACGGGAACACACTGAACCGGGCAATGTAATTCATGGATCATGGGGGTCAAACTTCCCCCTCCGTGTGAAGGGAAGATGGCCTGCTGTATAAAACAGCAGCCATCCTTCTGCGATCGCCGCGTGACGTCACGCGGCGATCGTTTAAAGGACCTGCGTATCGGTACGTCATGGGTCCATAAGTGACAGTGATCCATGACGTACCGGTACGTCATGGGTCTCTAAGAGGTTAAACGGACCAAGGTCGCTCTTAAAAGGACCGATTTTGCTCTTAAAGGGACCCAGGTAACTCTTATAGGTGCCCAGGACGCTCCTTAACGGACCCATTTCGCTCTTAAGGGGGCCCAGGTCGCTCTTAAAGGGACCCATTTTGCTCTTAAAGGGACATATTTCGCTCTTAAGGGATATATTTCGCTCTTAAAGGGACCAAGGTCGCTCTTAAAAAGACTGATTTATCTCTTAAAGGGACATATTTCGCTCTTAAAGGGACCCATTTTGCTCTTAAAGGGACCCAGGTCGCTCTTAAAGGGACATATTTCGCTCTTAAAGGGATCAAGGTCGCTCTTAAAGGGACCGATTTTGCTCTTAAAGGGACATATTTCGCTCTTAAAGGGACCCAGGTTGTTCTTAAAGGAACATATTTTGCTCTTAAAGGGACCCATTTTGCTCTTAAAGGGACCCAGGTCGCTCTTAAAGGGACATATTTCGCTCTTAAAGGGACCCAGGTCGCTCTTAAAGGGATCGATTTTGCTCTTAAAGGGACATATTTCGCTCTTAAAGGGACATATTTCGCTCTTAAAGGGACCAAGGTCGCTCTTAAAGGGACCCAGGTTGCTCTTAAAGGGACCCATTTTGCTCTTAAAGGGACCCAGGTCGCTCTTAAAGGGACCCAGGTTGCTCTTAAAGGGACCGATTTTGCTCTTAAAGGGACATATTTTGCTCTTAAAGGGACCCAGGTTGCTCTTAAAGGAACATATTTTGCTCTTAAAGGGACCCATTTTGCTCTTAAAGGGACATATTTCGCTCTTAAAGGGACCCAGGTCGCTCTTAAAGGGATCGATTTTGCTCTTAAAGGGACATATTTCGCTCTTAAAGGGACCCAGGTTGCTCTTAAAGGGACCCAGTTCGCTCTTAAAGGGACATATTTCACTCTTAAAGGGACACAGGTCGCTCTTAAAGGGACCGATTTTTGCTCTTAAAGGTACATATTTCTCTCTTAAAGGGACCCAGGTTGCTCTTAAAGGGACCCAGGTCGCTCTTAAAGGGACATACTTCGCTCTTAAAGGGACCAAGGTCGCTCTTAAAGGGACCGATTTTGCTCTTAAAGGGACCCAGGTTGCTCTTAAAGGAACATATTTTGCTCTTAAAGGGACCCAGGTCGCTCTTAAAGGGACATATTTCGCTCTTAAAGGGACCAAGATCGCTCTTAAAGGGACCGATTTATCTCTTAAAGGGACATATTTCACTCTTAAACGGACCCATTTTGCTCTTAAAGGGACCCAGGTCGCTCTTAAAGGGACATATTTCGCTCTTAAAGGGACACAGGTCGCTCTTAAAGGGACCCAAGTTGCTCTTAAAGGGACCCATTTTGCCCTTAAAGGGACATATTTCGCTCTTAAAGGGACCAAAGTCGCTCTTAATGGGACCGATTTTGCTCTTAAAGGGACATATTTCGCTCTTAAAGGGACCCATTTTGCTCTTAAAGGGACCCAGGTCGCTCTTAAAGGGACATATTTTGCTCTTAAAAGGGACCCATTTTGCTCTTAAAGGGACATATTTCGCTCTTAAAGGGACCCATTTTGCTCTTAAAGGGACATTTTTCCCTCTTAAAGGGACCAAGGTCGCTCTTAAAGGGACATATTTCTCTTTTAAAGGGACCCAGGTTGCTCTTAAAGGGACCCAGTTCGCTCTTAAAGGGACATATTTCACTCTTAAAGGGACCCAGGTCGCTCTTAAAGGGACCGATTTTTGCTCTTAAAGGGACATATTTCTCTCTTAAAGGGACCCAGGTTGCTCTTAAAGGGACCCAGGTCGCTCTTAAAGGGACATACTTCGCTTTTAAAGGGACCAAGGTCGCTCTTAAAGGGACTGATTTTGCTCTTAAAGGGACATATTTCGCTCTTAAAGGGACATATTTCGCTCTTAAAGGGACCAAGGTCGCTCTTAAAGGGACCGATTTATCTCTTAAAGGGACATATTTCGCTCTAAAAAGGGACCCATTTTGCTCTTAAAGGGAACCAGGTCGCTCTTAAAGGGACATATTTTGCTCTTAAATGGACCAAGGTCGCTCTTAAAGGGACCGATTTTGCTCTTAAAGGGACATATTTCGCTCTTAAAGGGACCCAGGTTGCTCTTAAAGGAACATATTTTGCTCTTAAAGGGACCCATTTTGCTCTTAAAGGGACATATTTCGCTCTTAAAGGGACCCAGGTCGCTCTTAAAGGGATCGATTTTGCTCTTAAAGGGACATATTTCGCTCTTAAAGGGACCCAGGTTGCTCTTAAAGGGACCCAGTTCGCTCTTAAAGGGACATATTTCACTCTTAAAGGGACCCAGGTCGCTCTTAAAGGGACCGATTTTTGCTCTTAAAGGGACATATTTCTCTCTTAAAGGGACCCAGGTTGCTCTTAAAGGGACCCAGGTCGCTCTTAAAGGGACATACTTCGCTCTTAAAGGGACCAAGGTCGCTCTTAAAGGGACCGATTTTGCTCTTAAAGGGACATATTTCGCTCTTAAAGGGACCCAGGTTGCTCTTAAAGGAACATATTTTGCTCTTAAAGGGACCCATTTTGCTCTTAAAGGGACATATTTCGCTCTTAAAGGGACCCAGGTCGCTCTTAAAGGGATCGATTTTGCTCTTAAAGGGACATATTTCGCTCTTAAAGGGACATATTTCGCTCTTAAAGGGACCAAGATCGCTCTTAAAGGGACCGATTTATCTCTTAAAGGGACATATTTCGCTCTTAAAGGGACCCATTTTGCTCTTAAAGGGACCCAGGTCGCTCTTAAAGGGACACAGGTTGCTCTTAAAGGGACCCAGGTCGCTCTTAAAGGGACATATTTTGCTCTTAAAAGGGACCCATTTTGCTCTTAAAGGGACATATTTCGCTCTTAAAGGGACCCATTTTGCTCTTAAAGGGACATATTTCCCTCTTAAAGGGACCAAGGTCGCTCTTAAAGGGACATATTTCTCTTTTAAAGGGACCCAGGTTGCTCTTAAAGGGACCCAGTTCGCTCTTAAAGGGACATATTTCACTCTTAAAGGGACCAAGGTCGCTCTTAAAGGGACCGATTTTTGCTCTTAAAGGGACATATTTCTCTCTTAAAGGGACCCAGGTTGCTCTTAAAGGGACCCAGGTCGCTCTTAAAGGGACATACTTCGCTCTTAAAGGGACCAAGGTCGCTCTTAAAGGGACCGATTTTGCTCTTAAAGGGACATATTTCGCTCTTAAAGGGACATATTTCGCTCTTAAAGGGACCAAGGTTGCTCTTAAAGGGACCGATTTATCTCTTAAAGGGACATATTTCGCTCTAAAAAGGGACCCATTTTGCTCTTAAAGGGACCCAGGTCGCTCTTAAAGGGACATATTTTGCTCTTAAATGGACCAAGGTCGCTCTTAAAGGGACCGATTTTGCTCTTAAAGGGACATATTTCGCTCGTAAAGGGACCCAGGTTGCTCTTAAAGGAACATATTTTGCTCTTAAAGGGACCCATTTTGCTCTTAAAGGGACATATTTCGCTCTTAAAGGGACCCAGGTCGCTCTTAAAAGGATCGATTTTGCTCTTAAAGGGACATATTTCGCTCTTAAAGGGACCCAGGTTGCTCTTAAAGGGACCCAGTTCGCTCTTAAAGGGACATATTTCACTCTTAAAGGGACCAAGGTCGCTCTTAAAGGGACCGATTTTTGCTCTTAAAGGGACATATTTCTCTCTTAAAGGGACCCAGGTTGCTCTTAAAGGGACCCAGGTCGCTCTTAAAGGGACATACTTCGCTCTTAAAGGGACCAAGGTCGCTCTTAAAGGGACCGATTTTGCTCTTAAAGGGACATATTTCGCTCTTAAAGGGACCCAGGTTGCTCTTAAAGGAACATATTTTGCTCTTAAAGGGACCCATTTTGCTCTTAAAGGGACATATTTCGCTCTTAAAGGGACCCAGGTCGCTCTTAAAGGGATTGATTTTGCTCTTAAAGGGACATATTTCGCTCTTAAAGGGACATATTTTGCTCTTAAAGGGACCAAGATCGCTCTTAAAGGAACCGATTTATCTCTTAAAGGGACATATTTCGCTCTTAAAGGGACCCATTTTGCTCTTAAAGGGACCCAGGTCGCTCTTAAAGGGACCCAGGTTGCTCTTAAAGGGACCCAGTTCGCTCTTAAAGGGACATATTTCACTCTTAAAGGGACCGATTTTTGCTCTTAAAGGGACATATTTCTCTCTTAAAGGGACCCAGGTTGCTCTTAAAGGGACCCAGGTCGCTCTTAAAGGGACATACTTCGCTATTAAAGGGACCAAGGTCGCTCTTAAAGGGACCGATTTTGCTCTTAAAGGGACATATTTCGCTCTTAAAGGGACCCAGGTTGCTCTTAAAGGAACATATTTTGCTCTTAAAGGGACCCATTTTGCTCTTAAAGGGACATATTTCGCTCTTAAAGGGACCAAGGTCGCTCTTAAAGGGATCGATTTTGCTCTTAAAGGGACATATTTCGCTCTTAAAGGGACCCAGGTTGCTCTTAAAGGGACCCAGTTCGCTCTTAAAGGGACATATTTCACTCTTAACCCTTTGAGGACCAGGCCCAAAATGACCCAGTGGACCGCGCAAATTTTGATCTTAGTGCTTTCGTTTTTCCCTCCTCCCCTTCTAAGAGCTCTAGCACTCTCAGTTTTCTATCTACAGGCCATGTAAGTGCTTGTTTTTTACAGGAATAATTGTACTTTGTAATGGCGTCATTCATTTTACCATAACATGTATGATGGAATTCCAAATATATTATTTATGAAGATATAAATAGGTGAAATCGTAAGAAAGAATGCAATATGGTAACGTTTGGGGGGTTCCTGTGTCTACGTAATGCACTATATGGTAACAGCGACATGACACTATTATTCTATAGGTCAGTCTGAACACAACCATATGCAGGTTACACAGATTCTCTAATGTAATATATATTTTTTTTTATGAAATCCTTTTTTTGGGCAATTAAATATTAATAAAATGGGCCTATTGTGACGCTTATAACGGTTTTATTTTTTCACCTACGGGACTGTATGAGATGTCATCTTTTCCGTTATGATCTCTAGTTTTTATTAATACCATATTTGTGAAGATCGGACGTTTTGATCACTTTTTATTGATTTTTTTTTAATATATAATGTAACATAAAATCGGTAATCTGCGCACTTTTTCCCTCTTTTCGTGTACGCCGTTTACCGGTCGCAATGACGCTTGTTATATTTTAATAGATCGGACAATTACGCACGCTATGGTATATTATATGTTTACCTATTTATTCATTTTTATATGTTTTATTTATATAATGGGAAAGGGGGGTGATTTAGACTTTTATTGGGGGAGGGGCTTTGGGGTAGTGTAATAGTGTTTTGAACTTTTTTTTTTTACACTTTTGAAGTCCCTTTGGGGGACTTCTACATACAGTACTTTGATTTATACACTGATGAATGCTATGCCATAGGCACAGCATTGATCAGTGTTATCGGCGATCTGCTCATTGAGCCTGCCTGTGCAGGCTCAGTGTAGCAGATCGCCGATCGGACCACATGGAGGCAGGTAAGAGACCTCCAGCAGTCCGTTTCAACGATCGGGACCCCGGCAGTCACACTGCGGGGGTCCCGATCGGTAAGTGACAGGGGACTCCCCCTGTCACTTACACTTAAACGCGGCGTTTAAGGGGTTAATGACACGCGGCAGCGCGATCGCTGCAGCGTGTCATTGCCGGTGAGGTCCCGGCTGCTCACTGCAGCCGGCCCCCACCTCCTATGAAGCGCGCTCCGCTCCGGAGCGCGCTTCATAGCGGGAATAACACCCATGACGTAAGGTTACGTCATGGGTCGTCTGGGGACAGACTTCCATGACGTAACCCTACGTCCAGGGTCGTCTAGGGGTTAAAGGGACCCAGGTCGCTCTTAAAGGGACCGATTTTTGCTCTTAAAGGGACATATTTCTCTCTTAAAGGGACCCAGGTTGCTCTTAAAGGGACCCAGGTCGCTCTTAAAGGGACATACTTCGCTCTTAAAGGGACCAAGATCGCTCTTAAAGGGACCGATTTTGCTCTTAAAGGGACATATTTCGCTCTTAAAGGGACCCAGGTTGCTCTTAAAGGGACATATTTTGCTCTTAAAGGGACCAAGGTCGCTCTTAAAGGGACCGATTTATCTCTTAAAGGGACATATTTCGCTCTTAAAGGGACCCATTTTGCTCTTAAAGGGACCCAGGTCGCTCTTAAAGGGACATATTTCGCTCTTAAATGGACCAAGGTCGCTCTTAAAGGGACCGATTTTGCTCTTAAAGGGACATATTTCGCTCTTAAAGGGACCCAGGTTGCTCTTAAAGGAACATATTTTGCTCTTAAAGGGACCCATTTTGCTCTTAAAGGGACATATTTCGCTCTTAAAGGGACCCAGGTCGCTCTTAAAGGGACATATTTTGCTCTTACAGGGACATAGGTTGCTCTTAAAGGGACCCATTTTGCTCTTAAAGGGACATATTTCGCTCTTAAAGGGCCACAGGTCGCTCTTAAAGGGACCCAAGTTGCTCTTAAAGGGACCCATTTTGCCCTTAAAGGGACATATTTCGCTCTTAAAGGGACCAAAGTCGCTTTTAAAGGGACCGATTTTGCTCTTAAAGGGACATATTTCGCTCTTAAAGGGACCCATTTTGCTCTTAAAGGGACCCAGGTCGCTCTTAAAGGGACATATTTCTCTCTTAAAGGGACCCAGGTTGCTCTTAAAGGGACCCAGTTCGCTCTTAAAGGGACCTATTTCACTCTTAAAGGGACCGATTTTTGCTCTTAAAGGGACATATTTCTCTCTTAAAGGGACCCAGGTCGCTCTTAAAGGGACATACTTCGCTCTTAAAGGGACCAAGGTCGCTCTTAAAGGGACCGATTTTGCTCTTAAAGGGACATATTTCGCTCTTAAAGGGACCCAGGTTGCTCTTAAAGGGACCCAGTTCGCTCTTAAAGGGACATATTTCACTCTTAAAGGGACCGATTTTTGCTCTTAAAGGGACATATTTCTCTCTTAAAGGGACCCAGGTTGCTCTTAAAGGGACCCAGGTCGCTCTTAAAGGGACATACTTCGCTCTTAAAGGGACCAAGGTCGCTCTTAAAGGGACCGATTTTGCTCTTAAAGGGACATATTTCGCTCTTAAAGGGACCCAGGTTGCTCTTAAAGGAACATATTTTGCTCTTAAAGGGACCCATTTTGCTCTTAAAGGGACATATTTCGCTCTTAAAGGGACCCAGGTCGCTCTTAAAGGGATCGATTTTGCTCTTAAAGGGACATATTTCGCTCTTAAAGGGACCCAGTTCGCTCTTAAAGGGACATATTTCACTCTTAAAGGGACCCAGGCCGCTCTTAAAGGGACCGATTTTTGCTCTTAAAGGGACATATTTCTCTCTTAAAGGGACCCAGGTTGCTCTTAAAGGGACCCAGGTCGCTCTTAAAGGGACATACTTCGCTTTTAAAGGGACCAAGGTCGCTCTTAAAGGGACTGATTTTGCTCTTAAAGGGACATATTTCGCTCTTAAAGGGACCCAGGTTGCTCTTAAAGGGACATATTTTGCTCTTAAAGGGACCAAGGTCGCTCTTAAAGGGACCGATTTATCTCTTAAAGGGACATATTTCGCTCTTAAAGGGACCCATTTTGCTCTTAAAGGGACCCAGGTCGCTCTTAAAGGGACATATTTCGCTCTTAAATGGACCAAGGTCGCTCTTAAAGGGACCGATTTTGCTCTTAAAGGGACATATTTCGCTCTTAAAGGGACCCAGGTTGCTCTTAAAGGAACATATTTTGCTCTTAAAGGGACCCATTTTGCTCTTAAAGGGACATATTTCGCTCTTAAAGGGACCCAGGTCGCTCTTAAAGGGATCGATTTTGCTCTTAAAGGGACATATTTCGCTCTTAAAGGGACCCAGGTCGCTCTTAAAGGGACATATTTTGCTCTTACAGGGACACAGGTTGCTCTTAAAGGGACCCATTTTGCTCTTAAAGGGACATATTTCGCTCTTAAAGGGCCACAGGTCGCTCTTAAAGGGACCCAAGTTGCTCTTAAAGGGACCCATTTTGCCCTTAAAGGGACATATTTCGCTCTTAAAGGGACCAAAGTCACTCTTAAAGGGACCGATTTTGCTCTTAAAGGGACATATTTCGCTCTTAAAGGGACCCAGGTCGCTCTTAAAGGGACCAAGGTCGCTCTTAAAGGGACCCATTTTGCTCTTAAAGGGACATATTTCCCTCTTAAAGGGACCAAGGTCGCTCTTAAAGGGACATATTTCTCTCTTAAAGGGACCCAGGTTGCTCTTAAAGGGACCCAGTTCGCTCTTAAAGGGACATATTTCACTCTTAAAGGGACCCAGGTCGCTCTTAAAGGGACCGATTTTTGCTCTTAAAGGGACATATTTCTCTCTTAAAGGAACCCAGGTTGCTCTTAAAGGGACCCATTTCGCTCTTAAAGGGACATATTTCACTCTTAAAGGGACCCAGGTCGCTCTTTAAGAGCGAAATGGGTCTTTTTAAGAGTGAAATATTTCCTTTAAAGGGACATATTTCGCTCTTATACAGACCCAGGTCGCTCTTAAAGGGACATATTTCTCTCTTAAAGGAACCCAGTTCGAGCGAACCCAGGTCTCTTTAAGAGCGAAATATTTCCTTTAAAGGGACCCAGATTACTCTTAAAGGGACCCATTTCGCTCTTAAAGGGACCCAGGTCGCTCTTAAAGGGACATATTTCGCTCTTAAAGGGACCCATTTAACCCCTCAAGGGACCCAGGTTGCTCTTAAAGGGACCCGGGTCGCTCTTACAGGTACTTAGTTCGCTCTTAAAGGGACCCATTTAGAGTGGCTTGGGTCCCTTTAAGAGCGACTTGGGTACCGTTCCTTGAAGTGCGGCTTGGGTACCGTCCCTTTAAGAGCAGCTTGGATCCCGTACCTGCTACATGGCTTCCTCAGCTCTGCTATTTTACTGACTGACCTCTGCTACTTATAATGGTAAAGACCATTGCTCGGTTACCATGACAATCTTACTCATGTCAGGGAGACAAAATGGTTAAGGACCTTCCATATATTACATTCTTCTATTTGCCAATAGTGGACATGTGACTGTGGATGGTGTGATACAATGCATGACGAGACCTTAGAGTTCCTATTGGCTGCTATATTTCAGCTATTTGCATATGTGCTGTGATTGGCTGTCAGCAGTTAGAGTGTGGCCATTATTTGCAATGGGCCATTATTTTCTATGGGAAATTTGGGGTCTTTAAACATAAATTTCTTAAAAACGACAAATCCGATCGAAATGAAAAATAGATAGCACACCACACACACCCGAGGGCTTCGAAACGCAGTCTGAACGGAGTCTGTGCGCAAAGCGGTTCGGGCTGTATTACGCGCAGAAAAATGGCTGGAAGAAGAAACGGAAGAAGAAGAAGAATACGGATTACAATATAGTGCTTTTCAAGCACTATAATGAATACTAATGTAGATGCCATTGCGCATGACTGAATATCTAAATCACTAGCACCGCCTCATCTATGCCTTATTAGCATTTGTTAACACCCTACATTTTATCTGTCTATAAAATGTGATTACCATAATAAAACTTGGGCCATTTTCTCCAGGCTTATAATCATGATATATTGTCTTATCTGTGTCCATGACGTATAAGTAACGAGTGGGAACACTGCAGGTTTCACCTCTAGATATAATTAAAAAACCATCCTTTACCTGGGTTTTTGGCTTCTCTCCATAGAGAGAGGTCAACATATAAATTTAACCTTAACATTTGGCGCCCGAACAGGGACTCAGCCTCTTGCAAACTAGAACGCAGACTGACGGGATGCGGTGATTTATCAGTCATCGGACGCGCAGATATAACTGGCCAGGTAAGAGAGACTTCCCTTTCTTACGTACTATCTGTGCCTCAGGGGAACGGATCTAATGAGATTCCCGTCACCTGTGTTCTCTATATGTTTGTAAAGCTGAGTCTATTTGTTAGACAAAGAACTCTGTAACCCAGGATAGGACAAGGTTAAAGTGCTGTATTGCCGTTGCAAACTGTTGTGTGATTGAGATAAGCTGTTGCTGTATTTATGCTGAATTAAGGAAAGGGATTGCCGAACTTATTCACTTCTGCGTCCTTACGGGGAGGCTGTGATTAATGCTTAACCCTTGTAATACAGCATAACATCGAGAACAGCTGCAAGGTCACAGACAGCAGGCACATAACTTTTGGAGTGAACGGGTTCCTGATAAGTGATATCTGTCTCGAGCAGCGGGAACAATACTTGTATTGATCCCATTATTTGTGCTTGTACTGTGGTAGAGAGCAAGTCAGAAGATCTGTGAAATACCCCCTTGCCCCCTAGGAGGAATTAGCAACGAGGGACAGTAGGCTGCTATAAAGCGTCGCTATAGTGTGTCACTATAAGCGTCTGGGTCTATAGTAGCTGTACTTGCCAAGACCTAAGGTTTAGGTTTTAGTCCCCAATACGCTACCTAGGGATTAGCTGAGCAAGGATGAGACAGTTATTCTCTAAAAGAAGAAGGGATTCCCAGTCTCCACAAGAAGTTTATGTGAAGCTGATGTGAAGCTAAGGAAGATATAGTTAGCGATGGGCATGAGAAGATGCAGTGCAAGATCTAGAACAGATCTTTAGGAGGTTTGACATGAAGGCAGATACATGCCTTAGCCCCACCAACCTCTGGCTCTCTGACCAACACCTGGGAAACCACTTACACTCCTGTGCACACTTATTTTGCCTTGTGGGTAGGTAACCAGACCTACATGTAACATGCAGGGCAAATGGGTCCTTGGAATTTCCAGGAACCTTAGGGTCAATGTAAGTACTATCCCTAAGGGGGAATCAAGGATTAGAGTTCTAAGAGGGGAGGGTGTGGAGTAGATAGATGAGAGCCAGAGGGTCAGATAGAAGGAAAACATTCAGGATAATGGGTGGGAAGCACAGGTCCAGCTGGGTGGACATGTCATGTGCCGGTTACCAGCAATATCTAGATAAGACAGAATATTGTAGTGTGTGTGGCAGACCCAAGCCACATCATTATGTTACATCATTGTACCCAGTTTATATCTGTATACAAACCCCAGATCCTGCAAAAAGCCAACCTACCTCCAATGGTGGCGTATAGACCCTATGTTCTGCAGGAATCTTCCCCTTTGTCAGCTGTTGAAGTAGTTACTTTGATTTAAAGTGCCCCTGACCTGATTGTAAGACCAATGCCTTTTGTGGAGGTGGGCAGCCTAAATTCAAATAGTGTACAATGCCATGTAAGTGTCTAAGTACAATGCCACGTACTCAGACAAGGAGAACAGTCCAGCTCATTGCTAGATACAGTACTGAGAGAGCTGAAAAGGGGTTAATGAATGCTGCATAGTGAAGCAGCATACAATTATTTGGCACATAATGTGTGTTATTTGTTATGTTTTGTACAAGGCCATCAACCAGCTCTGAGGGCTGCAGATCACATGCCAGCAGCATTAGGAAAAAATAAAAAAAAAGAATCAGAGCTGTTAGTGTAATGTAATGTACGCTCCTACATTATATACTGTTGTATTTCAGCCAGTCTTACTAAGCTATTGTTCCCCTTTAGAAGTATGTAACATGTTACAAAATGTTGATCACTTTCTGTTGTCCCGACCCTGGAACATTTGCTTATTTAGCTACGCCACTTTTCTGTAATCAGCCCTCAAAGATGGCGACTAAAAGCCAACCACTCCCACATATCATCCACGTCTGTATTATAATTGTGACGTCTCAAAACCATGCCCTAAGCCAACACCCCTATATCCGATTATCTAGTCCGGAGGCCATTTTAACTCCTGGCATTTCTGTCCGCCGCCCATATTGCTTAGTGTCACTGAGGGGCGGGCACAGGATTCTCCGATAGAGTCTAACAACTGTTTTGCACATTTATTAATGAATATTATTACCTGATGGTGTAGAAAGTTAGACAAAGGTTTGTTGAAAGGAAAAGTATAGAGACTGTTTGAAGGAATCAGGTCTATTAGACCTGTTAGTGTATAAGATTGTTATACGGAAGTGTCAGTAGGAGGAGTCAGAGAGAAAAAGTACGTTTTATTAGGAATGTCAAGAGAAAATTGATAATTGGTAAAGATCAAACGCAGAATTTTGTGCACTTATTAAGAACCCAATGGTATAAGAGCCCGGAGTAGTAACTTATTACTGTAACTTACACATTTTTATTTAAAAAGTATGTTGTAGGTATATATATGTATCCCAATATATATTGTAAGCAGATTTTCTTTAAGTGTGTGTCCCCAACGTATGATATTTCTAAGAAGAAGTAGTTTACTACAGTAAAATATATATATATTTCTATGTAACTTTATTTAACAAGTCGTTTTATATATGTGTGTGTACACATCTATCCTAATAAGTTCTACACAAATTGTTTTTTTTTTCCTACTAAGTAATAAGTATGTGTGTCACTGTCCAAGGTTACAGTCTGGTGTATAAGAGCACAGCTGATATCTTCTGTAACTTCAAGGATGTTAGGAAAAAAAAAAAATTTCCAAGAAGTTTTAACTCTTGTATCTATGATTTTACTGCTCACTGCTCAAGGTTAGAAGTGAGGTACAGAGCGTTCTGCTTACTGATAAGAGACGCTTACTAGAGGAATGGATTCATTTCAGCTAATAATGGTACAAATTAAGCTGAAGGTTCGGACAAAAAGAATTATTCTATATCTTGTATGTTTTACATTTCATCTTAAGGTGTTTTATTTAATTTTTTTTTTATCAAAAGAAGGTTAATATGGGACGAGTGTACAATGTTTAATTATTTTTAATTTATTTTTAGGGTTAACAGTTTTGTGATGATTATAGCAAACTATATTGATAATCCCTAGTAAAGCCAAACCCATATCCATGGCTCCAGCCTGCACGCCTTATGCCCCCCCAATATATATATATATATATATATATATATATATATATATATATATATATATATATATATATATATATATATATATATCTTGTGCTAAGTGCATTGAATCCAGCATATCTGTTGACTCTTGATGTAGATTCAAATGGGGGAGGGGATAGAGGTAAATGGAAATGGGAGTAGCCCATTTTGATGTTTAAAAAAAAAAAAAAATTTAAACCCCGTACAAACTTTATATTTTTGAATAAGGATGTTTTTGTTACTTATTGTGTTTGATATTTTAAATTGTGAAAGATGAAAATGTAATTGAAAGCCCAAATATTAATGAAAGTTTAAAAGTTTTCATTGTAGATTATCCCTATCCCAGACTTTTCAAAGATGGATGACACAAGACGCAAGGATATATGGTGACCGCCATGCAGAGTGACGTTCCACTGCAGAAACCGCTCCTGCCATAAGCTGGAGGTGAGGACAATCACTGAGACATGTAAGATGGTTGAAGATAAATGTGCAGATGTCTATATGAAACCCACTATTATGGGTTAATTGGCAAATATGAGATTTGTTTGGTCCCTGGGCTTACCAAGAACACTTGTAGAAAAAAAAACTGTTCAAAGAAGAAGAAAAGCTGCCATAGAGCGGCTGACGCAACGTTCACGCAGACAAACCCTGATGCCAAAAAGGGTGATGGATGATAGATGAAGCTGGTGATGCGGTGGTTTCTGTGCTCTTCCCAAGGTAACAGCGTACAAAGCGTACAAGGGAATGGGGAGATGTTTCCAGTCTCTTCCTGAGGTAACCGTACATAGTGTACAGGTGGAGGGGGAGATGTGGATGTTTGTTTTTAAGTCTTTTCCAGAGACAATCAGCGACAAGCTGTGAGACCAGCGGATGGAGAGGAGGTACAGGGTAAAGATGGCATCAGACAGTAAGTAACTGTATTTGCCGCCTGCCTTGTATCCCACTGTAAGTTATCTGACAAAACCAGCAGAAAGAAGCCATGTGTAATGTGATGTAGTATCCTCACATTGGGCGGCCCAGGGGACAACAAATATAGCAGAGAGGGTTGTGTACGGCTGTATTATCTACACCTGTCATAACCTACTGTAAGTAACACCGTAAGGTGCCTGTCTGCATAGTCTGTCATCTTCCTGCCTGTTTCAGGGAATGTAAGTGGACGTCATCCACCTGCCACAGGTGGCCTATATAGGTATGTCCTTGTCTGTATTGGTGTCTTCTTTACAGGTCAGCCAAAACTATGGGAGACAACAAAGCCAATGTCTGAGGTGATACTAGTGGCCTTAAAAGAAGCGATATAACTGAGGCCAAGAGTCCAAGTGTCTGTAAAGAGGCCTGTCAGTCAAAAGATGGGTTTAAGGATAAAGGATCCATACCAATGCTACTATTACAAAAAGGATCATATGATATATATTATTCTCATAAAAAGGCTTTGAAACCTTAGGTGATGTATCGTTTACACTTTGCTTTTATTTCTATGGTGGTTATTTTATGTGTAATATGTGATGATCTCAGTCAGACAAGAGACAATTCAGTAGGATCTAAATATTATATCGGTAATAAGCGCCCAGTTACTTCATATTATTGGTCTATGTATTATACTATTGATTATGTACAGGAAGAGATGTGACCACGTGACCAGTCATTAGTCCTGTGTGATCTGTGTGATAAAGACGTTTTCTAGGTACAAAATGAAGTAAAAAGACTAAAAAGAAGTGGAAATTTTGAGAATACCTTATTGAAGAGTGTGAATTCACTATGTGGTTATTATAAGTGAATCTAGTGGTTACATAGTAGGTCACATTGTGGAGATTTTATTGCATTTATCTGTTGTGCTATTTTTGGTTTATGTAGCAATGAACTTTTTATTTTTGCTTTTGCCATGAGATAAGATTTGCTCACATCTAAACTTTCCTTTTTCAGAAACTTTTTAAAGTTAGTTGTTGTGACTTTCCAATACCCACATGATGCCGAAGTGGTAGAGTCCTTGTGATAGAGTCACGTCTGTTATATACAGTAATAAGACAATAAGGTTTGGTTATTTTAGATATTATAAAATCCTGAGAGGTATTTGTTATATATATATATATATATATATATATATTAGTTTGGGTATTGATAATAAGCTTTTATTTGTTTTGTTGTAACTAAGCTGTATATTGAGGTATACTGTACAGACTCAGCCATTGTTTAGTATTTTCTTTCGGTTATTGCAGATCTTCCTACCACATCTGCTGTAAGTTTGTTCCGCCATCTATAACTTTCAATAAAACGTATGGTACTATTTTTGTCTATCCTATGGTGATGCCCATAAACTAATGGGAATCCTTCAGGGTCTCTTTCAGGTGGTCTTATGCATAATACTGATCTGTTAGTCAGTAAAAGTTTTTATGTGTATTTTCTTTCGCATAAAACCTCGAAAGAGGAGAAGATCAATTCTTAGATAAAGAATAACTAACCGTGTTTTCCGTTCCTTTTCTGGTTCTCTTGAAATCTGTGTCGCCTGGACATTTCTGGAGGTTGGATGCTGGACAAGTACTTGGAGGATGGGTTCACCCTATGGAGATGATGTGACCCCTGAGCAAACCGCGGCTCAGACAGTATCTTTGGAACCTCTGGCTATGTACCAACCACAGTGATTCCAGTCCAAGGCTTTACGGATGTCAAATGGGGGACTGATAAGGCCAGGATATGCGATTTTACCTACCTGCACCGTACCTATATGACTACACATATATATAGGCCTCTTGCTCAGAAGCTCCAGCACATTAGAGAGTCCCTGATAGGGTTAACATATAGTTAGAACATTTCTTACCTTGGAAAACTTCTGATATGGACACTAGAAAGAATGTTTTGTCTCAAGAACTATTTCCCTCAGAGACATGTTTATCAGCGTTCAAGGCCATTCTCAGAGGAAAGTTGACTGTCTGTTACAGTGGGAATAATGTGAAAGTATCATTGCAAAGAATGTATTGTTCTAACCTTTTTGAATAATAATAATGAATACTAATATAGATGCCATTGCGCATGACTGAATATCTAAATCACTAGCACTGCCTCATCTATGCCTTATTAGCATTTGTTAACACCCTACATTTTATCTGTCTATAAAATGTGATTACCATAATAAAACTTGGGCCATTTTCTCCAGGCTTATAATCATGATACATTGTCTTATCTGTGTCCATGACGTATAAGTAAAGAGTGGGAACACTGCAGGTTCCACCTCTAGATATAATTAAAAAACCATCCTTTACCTGGGTTTTTGGCTTCTCTCCATAGAGAGAGGTCAACATATAAATTTAACCTTAACAATATGTATATAGTAAATATATATATATATATATATATATATATATATATATATATATATATATATCCCCTAGTGCTGTGCATCCCCCATATATATACAGCCCCCAGTGTTCCCCTCTGATAAAAATAAAAAAACTCACAACTCACCTAACCACACGATCCCCCGTCGGTCGCAGGCCTCTTCTCTCTTCATCTGCACCCGACAGATCAGCAGCTTCCTGGCGAAGTCCCAGGCAGCGCCACCACTGAGTTCAGTGTGCGCCGCGGCGGCTGGGACTTCCGGTACAGGGTGCGCGTCACTTCCTGTACCGGAAGTCCCAGCCGCCGCGACGCACACTGACCTCAGTGATGTCGCTGCCCGGGACATCGCCTGGAAGCTGCTGATCTGTCGGGGGCGGGGGCAACACTCTTGTGAGCGCAAGCAAATGCTGCTTGCGGTCACAAGAGTGATTGACAGGGCGGGAAGCCTATGGCTTCTCGCGCTGTCAATCAGAACACTGAACACCCGGGAGGCCCGCTCGGCCACCGGGTGTTGTAGGCAGTAAGCTCCGGGGGCCCAGGCCACGGGCCCCCCGAAGCTAGGGGCCCCGTAGCAGCCGCTACGGCTGCTACGGCGGTAGTTCCGCCCCTGGATACACGTGAAACTAATGCTGCTCAAAGGTGCATCTCATGCAATCCGCACTGGGTTTCATTCCTGAGGGTATTTGATCCGTCACCCTATAGGAGGTAATAATTTTGTGAAAGAATTAGATCTGCCGTGGCAGATCGTTACCTGCTTTCCCCATAGGGATTAAAACTTAACTTTTATTGAAATTTGATTAACCAATAACAGTGCTTGTGTATAATACAGTGCTATGATAAAAAGCAGTTCATTGTATGCTTAAGTCCGTATACCGCTTGTAGGTATGCCGTCTGAGTGTTGATTGCAATATTTGAGGGGGTGAACACGGCCTCCCAATTATATGAGGACGTAAATGAAAAATGAATGATGAATGAATTTGCAATCCCACTGCAGAGCGCTTGTGTTCCCTTATCAGTGTATACTATCAAGACGCGGACATGCTTGGTTGCCGGCTGGCCAGGCGATGTCCTTGAAATATTAGGTGTTTATGAAATGAGACACTATTGTCAATATGAATATACAAGATCAGGAGATGGGGATATTCCATGAGTAATCAATTGTGGTTATAGTTCTGCATTCTGGTATTAATTCATTTTTCACACTTAAAATGGCTCACTTAGATGGACTCACAGATGAACAGGGTCACATATGATCCAGAGTCCAGAATATATAGGGATTTAGCAATCACTAGTACCAGGTGTGATACATGGGGTGGGGACTGGAGTTGAGTGAAGACAGGGGAAACAGATAAACAAAGCTAATGAAAACAAACTAACTAGGTTCAGTGCTTAGGAGGTGCAATAAATGCCAATACAGATGGGATGAAAGACAGACATACCAAAATTAAACACAAGTATTCAGGGATCAATGAATGAGATGCTGAGGGCAGTAGTGGGGGTCCCGTGATGGAGAGGCACACATACCTGTGAATGAAAGATGAAGATCAGATCAGGAGATGGGGATATTCCATGAGTAATTAATTGTGGTTATAGTTCTGCATTCTGGTATTAATTCATTTTTCACACTTAAAATGGCTCACTTAGATGGACTCACAGATGACCAGGGTCACATATGATCCAGAGTCCAGAATATATATAGATTTAGCAATCACTAGTACCAGGTGTGATACATGGGGTGGGGACTGGAGTTGAGTGAAGACAGGGGAAACAGATAAACAAAGCTAATGAAAACAAACTAACTAGGTTCAGTGCTTAGGAAGTGCAATAAATGCCAATACAGATGGGATGAAAGACAGACATACCAAAATTTAACACAAGTATTCAGGGATCAATGAATGAGATGCTGAGGGCAGTAGTGGGGGTCCAGTGATGGAGAGGCACACATACCAAAATTAAACACAAGTATTCAGGGATCAATGAATGAGATGCTGAGGGCAGTAGTGGGGGTCCAGTGATGGAGAGGCACACATACCTGTGAATGAAAGATGAAGATCAGATCAGGAGATGGGGATATTCTATAAGTAATCAATTGTGGTTATAGTTCTGCATTCTGGTATTAATTCATTTTTCACACTTAAAATCGCTCACTTAGATGGACTCACAGATGACCAGGGTCACATATGACCCAGAGTCCAGAATATATAGGGATTTAGCAATCACTAGTACCAGGTGTGATACATGGGGTGGGGACTGGAGTTGAGTGAAGACAGGGGAAACAGATAAACAAAGCTAATGAAAACAAACTAACTAGGTTCAGTGCTTAGGAGGTGCAATAAATGCCAATACAGATGGGATGAAAGACAGACATACCAAAATTAAACACAAGTATTCAGGGATCAATGAATGAGATGCTGAGGGCAGTAGTGGGGTGTAAGGAATATGGACAGCCCTATCCTTATTCATGAATATGTAAAGTGGTTTTATGTGTGGTGTGGTTTATATGTATTCGTGCAGTGGATATTTTATAGATTGTGATTGATATTTTATAGATTTAGTCTAATAGCAATAGCCCATAGCTGACGCAAGTTAATCATATGGACTTATTGATTAGCTGGGAGTCAGGCCGTCTGATTACCCTGTGTAAAAGACCAAAAGTCTCTCGGCATGGGGCAATAAGTGTGGAGCTGCAAAGGAGATGGTGGAGTAGATTGTAGCTAGTGTTGAATTCGCACCTCTGAGGCAGGCTCACTGACTCCATGCCAGCAGGGGGTGGATGCTCTTTAAGAAAAGGAATATGAAATCTTTCATACCTTTGTCAAAATAAAAAATAGAGCCACGGAAGCCATACCATTGTGTTGGGTATGATGAGGACATCGCAGGGAGTCCAAACATGGCCTGTCTACCTGTCCTCATCATGCCATAAGGGGTATCTCACCTTCTCAGTGTCCGAGGCATATGATGTTTGATATGCCAGGAATCAGGACGACGAGATATGAATTATGAACAAGGGCTGGGGCCCGTACCATTGATATGGTGGCTGGGAAAGTATCTCTTTTTGATATGTCCAAGTGTGTTCCCTTGAGGGCTGAGGGGGGCAGCTGAAGCTCTGCCCAAAGGGGCTGAGTTACAGATGTCAGGTGACGCCCTCAGCCCAAACCTTTCAGGTCTTACATAAAAGTGAGACCTAGGGAACATGTAATCGTCACAAAGTTGGGGATCCAATCGAATTGGTTTGTGCACACCCATTTCTAAGCCCAAATCCCCGGGGAAGGAAGAACCCATACGACGCATCCTGTGCTAAGTATTAGAACTTTCTTATTTTATCCTTTTTGTTTTATTTGTTTGCAGTGTCTGTATGTCTTTTTGTAACCAAGTACTGTCCATTTTAATGCATTAAACCTAAAAGTTTGATGGTTTGTCTTGTAGCCTAAACGAACCTAGTTAGCTCCAGGAAGAGTGCATGTGCGGTGTGTGACCGTATAGTGTATGACCGGGTGGCTTACTCTACCTTGTGGGCAGGGCCGGACTGGGACTTAAAATCAGCCCTGGCAATCAAACCCCAGCAGCCCACATACCATATTATGGATAGCGTAATTCCCTGTAGCAAATTCTGCTTCATTTAGCCGTGTCGCCACTACTCCCTTAAGCATGTGAACCCCACCATCAGCACCTAAAAATAATGCTATAACATAATCTGCTGTGGATTTGATGCGGCATATTTATGCATTTATTTCAACTGATTAAATCACAAGCATCAAATCCGCATTGGATTAGGTATGAACATGCCCTTAAAGGAAATCTGTGGGGTCTATACCATGTACAGAGCTGTAGATCCCAGCGTACAGGTCAGGGACTGGATCTTTAGTCCAGTGTAAACCTCTATAATCATTCTTTCCATTACCAGCTGAAGTGTCGCTGAAGTGTCACAGAGGTGGAGCCACAGCAGCACCTTCTGCCCCGCCCCTTCCTGCTCTGACTGATGGACCTATAGGGTGCTGCTGCTGCTGCTGCTGTTGTGAAACTTTAGTTGGTAATGAAAAGGACAATTATAAAAGTTTACACTGGACTAAAGGTCCTGTCAGTGATTTCTCCCTCACACCTGTCTGCTGAGATCTACAGCCCTAGACCTGGAATGGACCTCACAGGTTCCCTTTAAAGGAGAAAAACATGGTCACTTTCTTCCAGAAACAGCGCCCCACACTTCTTCAGTTTGTGTGAGGTATTGCAGTTCAGTTCCATTGAAGTGAATGGAGCCAAGTTGTAATACCACACACAGTCTGAGGACAGGGTGGTGCTGTTTTTGGACAAAAGTTACTATATTTTTTAAATCCCTTTTATCCTGACTATGTCTGCCCACCATATAATGGCAGTATAAGTAGTAAGGTTTTAATTATTAAAATGTGTCTTGTTGTGATCTCATGTGTAATCAAAGATACATAATAAGCTGCTATAGATAGATAGATAGATAGATATCCAGTAGGAAATAGCTATCTATCTATCTCCTATCTATCTATCTATCTATCTATCTATCTATCACCTATCTATCTATCACCTATCTATCTATCTATCTATCTATCTATCTATCTATCTATCTATCTCCTATCTATCTCCTATCTATCTATCTATCTCCTATCTATCTATCTCCTATCTATCTATCTCCTATCTATCTATCTATCTATCTATCTATCTATCTATCTCCTATCTATCTATCTATCTATCTCCTATCTATCTATCTATCTCCTATCTATCTATCTATCTCCTATCTATCTATCTATCTATCTATCTATCTATCTCCTATCTATCTAACTATCTATCTGTCTGTCTGTCTGTCTATCTCCTATCTATCTATCTATCTATCTATCTATCTATCTATCTCCTATCTATCTAATGCTTCAAAAATCGCCCACAGCACTCCAGTATAATCAAAGCAAAACGTGAATTTATTTCATAGTGAATACAGCACAGCAAAAAGTCATAAGCGACGTTTCAACGACCTCCGTCGTCTTTTTCAAGACGTCGCTTTTTGAAACGTCGCTTATGACTTTTTGCTGTGCTGTATTCTCTATGAAATAAATTCACGTTTTGCTTTGATTATACTGGAGTGCTGTGGGCGATTTATGAAGCATTAATTGGAAGTCCTGGTCAAGACTACCTGCTGGCACCAACCTTTTGGTTTTTTGTTGTGCTGCTCAAGATATATAGAGTATCTATCTATCTATCTATCTATCTATCTATCTATCTATCTCCTATCTATGTAGAATTTTCTGTGCATGATAATACTGTCATAATTAATAACACCTGTAAGCAAATATTATCACCATACAGTACACATTACTGCCATACTATTACTAAGCAAACCCACCAATATTGCCAATACTACCAGTATATAAGTAACAAATAATATCACCACACCATGAGCACTGCCATTACCACCACATAATGACTAATACCGCTATACTGTGACTGAATACAATCCACAATATACAACACTAATATTACCAATAATACCAGAATACACAGGACGAGTAATGTAATACCATCACACCATGCCCACTACTCTCACCATACGGTGACTGTATACCACTATACTGGCACCAAATAACAGCCACCATATAAAGACCAATATTCTTCCAAAGCAGTGACCATAAAACACAGGTGTCACACTCCGGCCCTCCAGCTGTTACATCACTACAAATCCCATCATGCCTGGACAGCTAAAGCATGATGGAAATTGTATTTTTGCAACACCTGGAAGGACGGAGTTTGACACCCGTGATACCGAGGTAGATCCCAGCTGTATAAAGGTTCTGCAGACCTTATAAGTAATTATAGTGCAGTTACATCCTGTGACTCACAGTAGGCGTCTTCTCTGCATGAAGAGACGTCCACTTTTCCTTTTCTTCTCCATCTGGCTCCGGCCATCATGAAGGCTTCTCTGGCCATGACTCCTCTCCACGGGATCTGTCAGACAGACATTTTAGGCTTCTTATTCCAGCAACATCCTCATCTATACATCCCTCCATATAGAATAGCCTCCTGCTGCATACCTTTCCATATAGAATAGCCCCCCGTGCATCCCCCCCATATATAGAATAGCCCCCCGTGCACCCCCCCCATATAGAATGGCCCCCCTGCTGTGCATCCCCCCATATAGAATAGCCCCCCTGCTGTGCATCCCCCCAATATAAATAGCCCCCCCCGCATCCCCCAATATAAAATAGCCCCCTTGCATCCCCCCCAATATAGAATAGCCTCCCCTGCATCCCCCAATATAGAATAGCCCCCTGCTGTGCATTCCCCCAATATAGAATAGCCTCCCCTGCATCCCCCAATATAGAATAGTCCCCCTGCATCCCCCCAATATAGAATAGCCCCCCCTGCATCCCCCCAATATAGAAGAGCCCCCCTGCATACCCCCAATATAGAATAGCCCCTCTGCATCCCCCCAATATAGAATAGCCCCCTGCATCCCCCAATATAGAATAGCCTCCCCTGCATCTCCCCCCCAATATAGAATAGCCCCCTGCATCCCCCAATATAGAATAACACCCTGCTGTTCATCCCCCCAATATAGAATAGCCCCCCATGCATCCCCCAATATAGAATAGCCCCCTGCATCCCCACCCATATAGAATAACACCCTGCTGTGCACCCCCCCCCAATATAGAATAGCCCCCCATGCATCCCCCAATATAGAATAGCCCCCTGCATCCCCTCCCATATAGAATAACACCCTGCTGTGCATCCCCCCAATATAGAATAGCCCCCCATGCATCCCCCAATATAGAATAGCCCCCTGCATCCCCTCCCATATAGAATAACACCCTGCTTTGCATCCCCCCAATATAGAATAGCCCCCCCTGCATCCCCCAATATAGAATAGCCTCCCCTGCATCCCCCAATATAGAATAGCCTCCCCTGCATCCCCCCAATATAGAATAGCCTCCCCCTGCATCCCCCCATATAGAATAGCCCCCTGCATCCCCTCCCATATAGAATAGCCCCCTGCTGTGCATCCCCCCAATATAGAATAGCCCCCCTGCATCCCCCAATATAGAATAGCCTCCCCTGCATCCCCCCAATATAGAATAGCCTCCCCTGCATCCCCCCAATATAGAATAGCCTCCCCTGCATCCCCCCAATATAGAATAGCCTCCCCTGCATCCCCCCAATATAGAATAGCCCCCCCCTGCATCCCCCCAATATAGAATAGCCTCCCCTGCATCCCCCCAATATAGAATAGCCCCCCCTGCATCCCCCCAATATAGAATATCCTCCCCTGCATCCCCCCAATATAGAATAGCCTCCCCTGCATCCCCCCAATATAGAATAGCCTCCCTCTGCATCCCCCCAATGTAGAATAGCCCCCCCGAATTCCCCAATATAGAATAGCCTCCCCCCAATATAGAATAGCCTCCCTCTGCATCCCCCTAATGTAGAATAGCCCCCCTGCATCCCCCCAATATAGAATAGCCTCCCCCTGCATCCCCCCAATATAGAATAGCCTCCCCCTGCATCCCCCCAATATAGAATAACCTCCCTCTGCATCCCCCCAATGTAGAATAGCCTCCCTCTGCATCCCCCCAATGTAGAATAGCCCCCTGCTGTGCATATACATAAATACCCCCCCCCATGGCCACATGTGAAGGGGTAAAAAAAAACACACACACATTCTCACCTGTCAACTCGCTCCTGGCAGCTTCTTCCTCCCGGATCTTCGGTCACTGCACCTGGCTCCTGCTGCAGCGTGGCGGCGTCTCTCTTCTCTCTCCTGCCAGGTCCTCAGTGGCGCGTCACGGAAGTGACGTCAGCCGCTGGGGGCCTGGCAGAGGTTCCTGCAGACGTGCCTGTGCGTGGCACGTCTGCGACCCCGGCCGGCCCTGACACCTTCCGGCTACGAAGACCGGCCGGCCACAGGAGTGACTGGCAGGGCCGGGGGCCAATGGTTCCCTGGCTCTGTCCGTCAGAGCACGGACGCTGCAGACTGGAGGAGGCAGCAGTTGATTGATTCCAGGCCAGTATTATTGAGGAGAGGCTACTTGAGGAGGAGACAGCAGTTCATCGATTCCAGGCCAGTATTATGGAGAAGAGGCTAATTGAGGAGGATAAGGCAGAAGTTGATCGATTCCAGGCCAGTATAATTAAAAACAGACTACTTCAAGAGCAGGAGGAGGCAGCAGTTGATTGATTCCAGGCCAGTATTATCGAGGAGAGGCTACTTGAGGAGAAGGCAGCAGTTGATCGATTCCAGGCCCGTATTATCGAGGAGAGGCTACTAGAGGAGGAGGAGGCAGCAGTTGAGCGATTCCAGGCCAGTATTATGGAGGAGAGGCTAATTGAAGATGAGGCAGCAGTTGATTGATTCCAGGCCCGTATTATCGAGGAGAGGCTACTAGAGGAGGAGGAGGAGGCAGCAGTTGAGCGATTTCAGGCCAGTATTATGGAGGAGAGGCTAATTGAAGATGAGGCAGCAGTTGATTGATTCCAGGCCAGTATTATTGAGGAGAGGCTACTTGAGGAGGAGGAGGCAGCAGTTGATTGATTCCAGGCCAGTATAATTAAAAAAAGACTACTTGAAGAGCAGGAGGAGGCAGCAGTTGATTAATTCAAGGCCAGTTTTATTGAGGAGAGTCTACTTGAGGAGGAGGCAGCAGTTGATCGATTCCAGGCCAGTATTATTGAGGAGATTCTACTTGAGGAGGAGGAGGAGGCAGCAGTTGATTGATTCCAGGCTAGTATAATTAAAAACAGACTACTTGAGGAGCAGGAGGAGGCAGCAATTGAACAATTCCAGGCCAGTATTATTGAGTAGAGGCTACTTGAGGAGAAGGAGGAGGCAGCAGTTGATTGATTCAATGTCAGTATTATTAAAAACAGACCAGTTGAGGAGCAGAAGAAGGCAGCAGTTGATGGCTCTAAGGCCAGTATAGTTAAAAATAAACAAGTTGAGATGGCAGCTTCAGCAGCTCTTGATTCCACCCAGTATGTTTCTAAATAGACAATTGACAGTGGGGGCATTAGTAGGAGTAGTATTCTTTTGGACCCAGAAGGACCTAGTTCAGACAACTGAAGTTTAAAGCAAAGGATATGCACGTTTGTAAAAATCATTCTTTAAACATGACAACAGTCAACGGTAACCCCCCCCTCTAATATTACACCTAGTCTAGCAGGATACGGATACGGTAAAAAAGACAGAGAACCTCACCCACAGAATCCAAGAGGTGAAGAAAGGACATTTAAAAAGGCACAGATTCAAGAAGGCTTTACCCCAGTTCCATTATCCAAAAATACGTGTCCAATTTTCATGAAATTTACACCTCACTGGCACTTGCTTTACAAATTGACGCAACTACTCTGGTGTCAAACCTGTTGAATCTGGGCCTATGGCTGTTGGCGATACATATATATATATATATATATATATATATATATATTTTTTTTTATTATTATTTATTTATTTATTTTTTCTTTCTTAAGACCAGTTTGATGTCCTTACCGAGTGTAGCATCCAATCCAATGGATGTATGCTTTTGTGTTTTTTAAGTGCTGTCACCAGCTGGCTTAACCCCTTAAGGACCGGGCCTGAAATGGCCTTAAGGACCGGAGCAAATTTTATGAATTTGACCAGTGTCACTTTATTCATTAATAACTTCGGGATGCTTTTACCTATCCGGCTGATTCTGAGAATGTTTTCTTGTGACATATTGTACTTCAAATTTCTTGTAAATTGGATTCGATACTTATAACGAATCTTTATGAAAAAAAAAAAAATAGCGTGAAAAATTGTGAAAAAATGCATTTTTTTATACAGAAAATGATATCAAGCCAAACAAAAGTACTGACTAAATAAGGCTTAAAACATAACTTTTAATAGCTCGCTAAAATATATCACTAATTATAACCAAACAATATTGTGACAAAATCTGTGACAACTTACTCCCACGCAAATAAGCAGATGGTCGATGATGAGACCTCGAATCAGATGGAACAAGATGGGGGCGGGAAAGGTGCACTCTGCACTAAAAGTGGATGATTTATCCCTGCCTTTTGGGGTTGTCACCTCCTTAACAGGGTGGCCCCAACCACGATAACGGTCCCTACTCTCAAATAAGTGCGCGGGAGAAAACAATAAACACCCAGTGTCACTACAAGTATCACAACCACAACATATAATATAACCGTGTACACACCGTGAACTATGTACAGTATTGATCAACAAATATAGTTAAAATGAAAACATTCCTACGCGTTTCCCCCGTCTGCTTACTACGGGTTCATCAGGGAGCCAACAAACATTGATCATTTATTACTTCATTGAGGGATGTAGACAGATATTTAATATTGCACCACTCCGGGATGAGGAACACATTGGCACCTACTACACAATAGAATGAAGTATGATTGTCTCTCCTACGTGGTTGCGATAATAGAGGTGCACAATCAACATCACAATCGCATAAATGGAGTCCACAGCAATATGTTTACTTAGACAGTGCAGTTCAAACCCCAATGCTCTCTGGAAAAACAATATGATATATATTGAAACCTAAATAGAGGAATATAATAAGGTACAGACCAAACACCGCAGATATGAGACAAGCTGCTTCAGCAGCTTCCCAACACTCCCTATATCGGGAACGGTGTTTGGGCGTTCACCCGATACCCGCTGTGGAGATTCATCCCCGCATGCATACAAGGCATGTTCATCTCTGGACTCTAAAACGGCCAAAACCTCTACCTAGATGAGTATACCCTTGTCTCATATCTGCGGTGTTTGGTCTGTACCTTATTATATTCCTCTATTTAGGTTTCAATATATATATTGTTTTTCCAGAGAGCATTGGGGTTTGAACTGCACTGTCTAAGTAAACATATTGCTGTGGACTCCATTTATGCGATTGTGATGTTGATTGTGCACCTCTATTATCGCAACCACGTAGGAGAGACAATCATACTTCATTCTATTGTGTAGTAGGTGCCAATGTGTTCCTCATCCCGGAGTGGTGCAATATTAAATATCTGTCTAGATCCCTCAATGAAGTAATAAATGATCAATGTTTGTTGGCTCCCTGATGAACCCGTAGTAAGCAGACGGGGGAAATGCGTAGGAATGTTTACATTTTAACTATATTTGTTGATCAATACTGTACATAGTGCACGGTGTGTACACGGTTATATTATATGTTGTGGTTGTGATACTTGTAGTGACACTGGGTGTTTATTGTTTTCTCCTGCGCACTTATTTGAGAGTAGGGACCGTCATCGTGGTTGGGGCCACCCTGGAGGTGACAACCCCAAAAGGCAGGGATAAATCATCCACTTTTATTTTATTTTAACTCTTATTTTATTAAAGATTTTTCAATATAGACATAGAAACAAATAGCACACAGTATCAGATAAAGACAGTGCCAATCCAAGCAAGAGTTACAAATATCAACAAAGAGATCAGCGTATACAAATCCGCCAATGACACCTTATAGTATAACAAATAGAAAGCACGTCACCAAATAGAGTGAGAATAGGACAAATAGGCCCAACCCTGGTATGTAGAGCATACTATTGTATACAGTAGAACCATTGCCACTTTAGATTCCAATAACCTTGAAGACCAATGACGTGTGGCACATGCAGTGACAAGGCGTCACGACTGACTCCGAACACAAGTCAAGTAGGCACCCAAAAAACAATACAAAAGAAGACAAACAAGGAAAAGGGGGGAGACAGGGAAGGAAAGGGGAAGTGGGGGGGAAAGGAGAACACTAAGGAACAATGACACATCACGACAGGGAAGACAAATAGCACTTACAGACATAAGGAAAGGGCAGGTCCACCCCCCGCCGGGGGTGCAAAAAACTTCTCTCACCTAAGGAGACAATAAGGGTGGAAAGTCCGTGGAGCTCTCAAAGAGGATCCAAGGTGTCCACAGTTTTGAGCACTTCTCTGTGCGGTCATGTACCTCCGCCACTAGTTCCTCAGACCTCTGTATCGCTTTGAGTTCGCCATGCCACTCAAACATAGAAGGGGCCACTACTGATTTCCAATGACGTGGTATTACCGACCGTGCAGCAGCTAACATGTGCCTCAATATGCTTTTCTTTTGGGTCGCCAGGGAGCCAGGCAAGAGAGAGAGAAGAGCTATTTGCGGAGTATGTGGGATTTTCTTGCCAGAGTATTTTTCATATACCGCAAAGACCCCCCCCCCCCAGAAGCGCTGAATCAAGGGGCACTCCCACCAAACATGTAGTAGCGAGCCCTCTCCGGTGAGACAGCGCCAACACCGGTCCGACACCTCAGGGTATATGCGGTGCAGCAAAGTTGGGCTCCTATACCAGCGGGACAGAAGCTTGTAATTCTTCTCCTTGGAGTGAGAGTCAATGGACAAGCTGTGTGAGTTAGTGCAAATTTTAAGTTCATCTTCAGAGGAGAAGGTGACACTCAGGTCCCTTTCCCAAGCTGGGAAGAAGGGAGGCCTGTCGTTATTGCTCAATGACAGGAGCATGGAGTACAATCTAGACAATGTCCCGGACTCTCCCTCCAACGACAAGACCCAAGTATCAAAGTCTGTAAGGACGGGGCTAGAAGGTGTACCCACCTGGGAGGCACGCATAAAGGAGACAAGCTGGTTATAGGCGAACCACGACAGGATCCTATCAGGACACTTCGCCTGGAGCTCCGGCAAAGATGGGATCCCTGCCACGACCAATAAGTGGTGAAGCCTGGGCGCCTCCGCACGATTCCAAATTAGGAAAGATGAGGAGGACAGTCCGGGCTCAAAAGCCGGGTTGGAGAAAAGGGGAGTCATGGGGCCAGGTCTACAGGAGAGCCTAAATTTATGCAGCCAAACTTCCCATACACAAAACGTGTGCTTTGCCAAATAATGCCAGCCCGCTAGTGCATCCCTGTCAGACTTAAGGAGCCAAGGAGACGAGGTCAGGGTCACCGGGGAGATAACAGCCTCCAGAGCCACCCATTGTTTTGCGGCAGAGTGGTGGGACCAGTCAATAATTCTAGTGAGCACAGCTGCCTCATGATAAATCCGCAGATCCGGGAGGCCTGTACCCCCCTGAGATTTAGATTTTGTGAGCACCCTGGCGCTAACTCTGGCCCCACTGGCTCCCCACACGTATCTGGTAAAAGCGCGCTGCAGTTGCTTGAAATAACTGGCGGGAACAGTGATGGGGACTGTCTGGAAAATGTAAAAGAAGCGCGGTAGCACATCCATCTTGAGGACGTTCATACGTCCAAACCAAGAGAGACACCTACGATGGTAGGCCTGTAGCAGATCCAACGTCTTCCTGTGCAGCGGGGAGTAGTTCAATGAATAGAGCAATTCCAAACGGGCAGGAATTTGCACCCTGCCCCCCCAGGTATTTGAGGCTCTCCTCCTGCCATTGGAAGGAGAAATTGGTTTTCACAAGCTGTAGCTCCTGGGGGGGCAGAGAAATATTAAGTCCCTCCGTTTTGGACAAGTTGACCCTGAAGTTGCTAAGCCTGCCAAACTGTTCAAATTCCTGCAACACCGATGGGAGGGACACAAGAGGACGGGTGACGTACAGAAGCAGATCATCAGCGTATAACGCGATCTTATGATGGTCCCCTCCGACCTCCATGCCCCTCACGTCCACGCTGGCCCGAAGCGCAACCGCAAGGTGTTCCATAGTGAGGATGTACAATAACGGGGACAAAGGGCAGCCCTGTCTCGTACCATTTTTGATCAGGAAGGCCTCCGACAGGATTCCATTAGCTCGCACTCTAGCTGAAGGGAGCGAATAAAGGGGCCATCACCCTGGAAACGAAGGCAGGACCAAGCCCAATCTGCGCCAGCGATGCCATCAAAAACTTCCAGTGAACCCTGTCGAAGGCCTTCTCCGCATCAACGGATAAAAGGCACAACTCAGTGGCAGAAGAACGTGCATGTGCTAGTAAGGTGATGGTACGGATTGTGTTGTCCCTCGCCTCCCTCCCTGGGACAAACCCAACCTGGTCATAGTGAATAACGTGAGGGATAACCCCGTTCAATCTAGTGGCTAGCATTTTGGAGTATAGCTTAATGTCGCAATTTATTAAGGAAATAGGTCTATAACTGCCACAATGAGAGGGGTCCTTCCCGGGCTTTGGCAGGACCACCACATGGGCCTCCAGTGACTGTTTGGGGAAAGGGTTAGACTCTGAAACTGAATAAAAAACCCTGGCCATGAAGGGGAACAATCGGTCCTTGAATGTTTTGAAGAACAGGGCTGTGAACCCGTCAGGGCCAGGGCTTTTGCCATTCTTCAGGGAGGACACTGCTAAACCCAGCTCTTCCTCCGTGAAGGGCTCATCCATGCTTTCCCTGACGTCTTGGTCAATAGAGGGCAATGCCGTGGCATCTACATAAGCTCGAATCTTTGCATCAAGCTGTCGAGAGGAAAGGTCAGCATAATGTCCAGCTATGGAATATAAGGAGCCATAATACCTCCGAAACTCTCCGGCTATCAGCCGCGGGTCATGAACTAACTTCCCCGTGTGATCTCTAATGTGAGGAAAATATGTCGGGGAGGTTCTGGGATGGATGTATCGAGCAAGAGCTCTACCACACTTGTTAGCATTTGCATATAGATAACCCCTAAAGCGAGTCCTCAGGTTGTTATCTATGGCAGAGATGCATGATCTAAGTTGTTCTCTCACACTAGTTATCAGCGGCAAAAGGGGAGGGTCTTGGGTTTGCTTATGCTTTCGGGAGAGATCCTCTAAGATCCTCAGTAAAGCCTTAATTTTGACACCTCGCTCCCTTTTCAGGCGAGCGCCCTAATTACACACTTTAAAGCTTCCCACTGCACAGGAAGAGGAGTAGGATCATGGGTGTGTATGGCCAGGAATTCGGTGACTGCCTTTTCTATCTCAGCCTTGCAGACTATGTCTTTCAATAAGGATTCGTTAAGGCGCCAAGTCCATTCCGTGGGAACGCCTCCAGGGACCCCAATTGTAAGAAACGTCGGACAGTGGTCAGACCAGAGAGCGGTGCCAATGGTAGCATGTGGAGTGTGGATCAGCGCATTATGCGATAGAAATATCATATCGATCCTGCTGTATGATCCATGAGCTGGCGAGAAATACGTATAGTCTCGATCCGTTGGGTGCAACACCCTCCAGATAACCACCAACCTGTGGACACGAAGAGCCCCCCTTACCATTGTCACCGCTGACCTGGGAACCACCGAACGACCAGTGGAAGTATCAATAGAGGGGTCAAGAGTCAAGTTACAATCACCCCCTATTATCAGCGTACCTTCCATGAAAGTGTCCGCTTCCAACAAAATGTCTCTCAAAACCCTGCCCTGATCTGTATTAGGGAGGTACACATTTCCTATAGTGTAAGTAGTAGTGGCCACCTTCAGTTTCAGAAAGGCATACCGTCCATTTTTGTCTACCAACGTATCCAGCAGGTCATGAGGAAGAGATCTGTATAGGGCGATGGACACCCCTTTGGCTTTCACGTCAGGGTTGGTGCTATGCAACCAGTAAGAGAAATGGCGGGTCTGCAGCCGAGGTACATGATCCACACGAAAATGTGTTTCCTGTAAAAGAAGAACATGTACACGTTGTTTATGCATAGCGTAAGTGATATACGATCTCTTTGACGGCTCATTAAAGCCGCGGACATTCAGGGACGCCACCTTAAGGGATGTGGGCGCCATGTGTGCCAGTGGAGTGCGGGGGGTGAAGGGGAAGACACAAGAGGGATTGACAAACACACACCGGAACAAAAAAACACACACAAACACTAACAGACAAGACACCATAAGAACAAGGACTCACAGGTGAAGTCCTGTAACTGTGGAGATCTACACTCCACAGAAAAAGAAAAACGTAATGACCAGCGCGTATAGCGCCTCCCTAACCGTAGAACCTGACTAACACTAAGAGTAGTGGCTCCCGCCGCGAAGTAAACATTAATGCAAATTCTGATTACCGTAGATAACCCCTAACAACAGAGAAGCCCTCTCCCCCTCCCCCTCCAACTAAGGGTGGGTATAAGCCGTGACGCTTGTGGTATATGGGCTCTAGGACATATACCCCCCAGCTAGCATACAGCATCCTGGCCAATATTAAGCGAGTAAGGCAAACTAGACAAACATGTTAAGCGAAATCTTCTAAGGACTGTAATGAACCCCATTGCCTAAGACAGCAATAAAACAATAAGTACACATCAGGAGCAACCAAAAAAACAGAATTGCGGCACACACATAGAAGTAAGTACTATCAACATTGAGCCCAACCCTTGGACTCCAGGCTAGCCAACCAAGGGCGAAGATATATTTCCGTCGCCCATGACTATAAGGCACATGACTATAGCAAATATCAGGAAAGATCATATCAGTCCTCTGCAGTAGCATTGCCAGGTGCAGGTCGTGCGGAGCTGCCCAGCTCAGGCACGGTGGGGATCAGCGACCATCCAGGAAGCCAGACCGATGGCAGCCCTAGAGCCTGTAGAAAAGAGGACAGTTCAGACGGATCTTTGAGGGTATGCCGCTTGTTTCCCTGTCGCACGACCAACTGAAATGGGAAACCCACATATAGGGGATCTCTTTCTAATGAAGCATCTCCAGCAGAGGGCGCAGCGCACGGCGCTGAGCAAGAGTATGGCGCAAGAGGTCTTGTAGAAGTGTCAGGGATGCACCATCAAAGTCTATGAATTCCTCCTTTCTGGCTGCGCGCATAATCTCCTCTTTAATCGAATAATAGTGCAGCCTGCATATAACATCACGTGGCCGGTTGGGGTCAGAGCTGAAAGGGCCTAGAGCTCTATGCGCTCGGTCAATCTCCAAGTCTTTAGTCACAGGACGCTGCAATATGGCACTGAACACCCCTTGCAAGGTTGGAATCAGATCCACTGCTTTGGTAGCCTCAGGCAGGCCCCGTATCCTTATATTATTTCGCCTGGTTCTGTTTTCATTTTCATCGTGCATGCGGTATAACTGCGCTATATGAAAATCATGTGTGTCCACTCTAGCCACTGTTTCCTCAAGCTGGGCTGACATAGCAGCCTGATCAGCGGCCATTTCATCAACTTTTGCCTCTGCAGACTGAATGGCAGTCTTAATGGAGGTGAGCTCCTGTTTATATGACAGTTCTAAACGTTGTACAAAGTGCTCCATTTCCTGGCGGGTGGGCAATTGTTTTACCTGCATCTGCCAGTCCCATGCCTGTGAGTCTGTCATGGCCTGCGTGGGATCAGGCTGAGAGCCACTGGCGCTGTGCTGTGAGGAGGCAGGGGACGCCATGTGCTCGGGGGAAAATGGCGGCGCCGCGGCTAAGAGGGTGCTGGAAGTAAGTGCGCCGGTAGCCGCGAGGCCCACAGGGCGCTGGCTTTTACCTCCGGTCCGTGCGGGGGCTGTATGCGGGGTCCTCCATTCCCTCCCTTACCGCAACAGACCTCCGGCTCCGGTGACGGGCGCGCTGTGTCCCTGCGTGCGCCGCCGGCTCTGGTGTCTCTTCTGGCGGCAGGACGCTAGACCGCGTCCCGGCACTGACGAACTCGTCCAGGCGGCTCTGCCGGGGGGCCGAACGCTGACTCCGGGTACCGGACTGTGCCTGGCGGCTTTTCCCTCTCATATGGCTTCGCGGCAGAAGCGCTGCTGAGGTGCGTCCTCACTCCTCCATTGCTAGGCCACGCCCCCTTCAAATCATCCACTTTTAGTGCAGAGTGCACCTTTCCCACCCCCATCTTGTTCCATCTGATTCGAGGTCCCATCATCGACCATCTGCTTATTTTCGTGGGAGTAAGTTGTCACAGATTTTGTCACAATATTGTTTGGTTATAATTAGTGATATATTTTAGCGAGCTATTAAAAGTTATGTTTTAAGCCTTATTTAGTCAGTACTTTTGTTTGGCTTGATGAAATTCTAAGTGACTATAGGGCTATTTGATCTAGTGGTTAGCAGAAACCCATATATTATATCTGCATGGTTTGGACTACTACTTGTTATACAGAAAATGGTTATACCACATAAATTATATATTAAACTAGAAAATGTACCCAACGCTGCCCGGGTGTAAAGTGTCAGTGTGTTAATTAGATTTGTTCTAAGGTGCCCAGGAGGCCAAGCTAAAGGTATTGTTTCATCTGAGTTAATCAGTGGAATTAGTGTATACCTGTAGTGCATAGTTGGAGGGGTTCTGTATACCCACAATGTATAGTTTTTAGGGGTCTCGCATATCTGTAGTGCATAGTTGGGGGGGCTGTATACCTATATTGTATAGTTGAGGGAGGTCCTGTATACCTGCAGTGTACAGTTGGTGAAGGTCCTGTATACCTGTACTGTATAATTCGGGGGTCCTGTATACCTGTAGTATATAGTTGGTGCTGTATACCTGTAATGTATAGTTGGTGGAGGTCTTGTATGCCTGTAGTTTATAGTTTGAGGGTCCTGGATACCTGTAGTGTATAATTGGTGGAGGTCTTGTATACCTGTAGTATATAGTTCGGGGGTCCTGTATACCTGTAGTAAATAGTTTGAGGGTCCTGTATAACTATAGTATAGAGTTGGTGGAGGTCCTGTATACCTGTAGTGTATAGTTTGGGGTCCTATATACCTGTAGTATATAGCTGGTGGAGTTCCTGTATACCTGTAGTATATTTGGGGTCCTGTATACTTGTAGTATAGAGTTGGTGAAGGTGCTGTATACCTGTATTATAGAGTTAGTGTAGGTCCTGTATACCTGTAGTGTATGGTTTTGACTTTTTATATGCTGAAATAAAGAATCTACTTTTTTGGAAGCTGTGGACTTTCTACGTTTACTATTGTCCATTTGCCGGGTGCGGCCCGCTTTACATCCACCTGCTTCCATTGGGATAATTTGCCTGCCCTGCACAAGTCTACATGGTGAGCTGACTCCTCTTCACAAATTAGATTTATCTTCTTGCTTGTCGTGCTCCCTTTTGACTGCATTTTCAATATGAACATGAAATAATTTTTTCACTTTTTCTGGCTTTTATCCCCATCTTCCCCAAAAAGAATTTTTTTTGGGGGGGATATATTTTTTCATTTGAATATAAAATCCTTGTAACGAACTATTAACATGTCACTGGAAAATGAGGATCGTTTACAGAGAGTTGCTAAAGTTTTTTCCGAAGCCAATAATGAGAACCAAAATCTGGATATGCAAAAAATTATTTGGGACATGGAAAAGACAAAAAGCAAACAACTCCGGATCTGGTGGGATATGACCACGTTGAACCAATATATTGATAAAAAAAATGATACCACGTGGCCTGAGATTGAAAAAACCACCTGATAACAGAGGGAGAGGATTATGTTAAGGAATGGAATCAAGCCCTCACGGACTGCTCTTTTAGACTTATGACAATACGTACTGCAAAACTCCAAAAAAAACTAACGGACTTGGACATAACTTTAACCCAATTACAATCATCTTTAACCCAATATGAAACTATGGAAAATTATACCAACAATGTGGAAACAATGAATAAAAATCTTGCGGACCTGGAGGAGGAAATAACACAAACCAAGAAAAATAAATTCAATCGTGACTTAAAAGACTATTTGTCAGATAGTGTGTATACATGGAAAGAAAATTGTCGTATACAACGCTCACCCCACCCTATCCTAAAAAAATACACTGAAGGTGAAACACCACGTCGCTCTGTAACCTTCAGCAACACAGAAGGAGATACATCTGATACCCAAACTGAGGCCTCAAAATTGGAAGAACAAGAAGTGGTACCACTACAAACATCACACAAAAGTACTAAACAAAAGAAAAAATATACAAAAAAAACTTTTAATTGGACAGGACCCCGTCCCAATACGAGATCACACTATAATACAGGCGAACCTATTACTGACTACAACGTTCAACCGCCAAAAAACGGACAAGGAGGGCAGGGAGGAAGCACCGGCAGAGGAAGAAATACATACAACAGACGCAGAGTCTGAACAGTGCCTATGACGTTTACAATCTATCGGCTTATATACTTTCTCCCACCCAGATGGAGGTTTTGGGCTATGGACTCTCTTTTGTCCCTACATGTAATTTTGATTTATACCAGACTTTACAGGACGTGAATAAGTTTGTTAGACTTCTTACCATTAAGAGACATTTTTTTACTACTACTGATAATGCTGATGTATGTAATGAATTACCACCTGATTTGAATCCAATAGGTGTGGGTTATATTCCCCTTAGCATGTCTTTTCAAGAACAGATAGCAGTACATACATTGCAGGATCTACAAACTAGGGATCCTCCTTCTACTGACACTGTGAATACTACCATCAACAGGACACGCATACCTAATCCTTATTTTTATCCGATAAATTCACGTGTCCCAGCCATGGATATTTTCCAACACAAAGTGGAGGAAGATTTGAGATCCCTATCTACCAAGCAGGTAAATTTCAAACACAATCTAACACTTCCCCAAAAAAAGCCCTCAAAGACTTGAATGACAATCCTAATATTATTATACGCCCCTCCGATAAAGGGGGGTCTGTGGTAGTATTGGACAAATCCCTTTATATTACAGAGGTTCAAAAGATGCTAGATGACCCAGTAACTTACAAAATCATTTCTGGTGACCCGTCCGAGGTGTTCAGAAAAAAACTTCGGGACATCTTGGACTTAGGGGTTAATATGGGTCTTCTTGATACCAAACAAAAAGAATATCTTTTGGTTGAACACCCCTTGATACCTATGTTTCATGCGCTCCCTAAGACCCACAAGGGTATTTTCCCTCCCCCATTTAGGCCGATTGTATCAGGTGTGGGATCTCTGGTCGAGCGGACCTGTGCTTGGTTGGATAACCTGTTACAACCTCTAGTCACAAGAACATCTGGCTATATACGTGATAGTAAGAGTTTGCTTGCAGAAATAGATAATTTACCTTGTAATTCCTCCAGCTCCTGGCTGTCTTTGGATGTGACCGCACTTTTTTCCTGCATCCCGCACGATAAAGCAATTACCGCCCTGAGATACCATCTTGCAAAATTTAGTAATTATGGTGAGTCTTTAAAAGATTACATTATTATTATCACTGAATTTTTACTTTCCCATAACTTTTTTAAGTTTTGTGATACCTTCTATTTACAGTTGGTTGGCTGCCCTATGGGTGCTAAATTCTCCCCGTCCTTAGCCAACTTATACATGGCATATTGGGAGGAGGTCGTCATGTACAATCCACACAATCCCTTCCACGAGTATATCCAGTGGTATGGGAGGTACATTGACGATCTCCTCCTGATATGGACGGGTGGTCCCTCTCTTGTTAGTAAATTCGTGGAGTATGCTAATTCTAACAACTTAAATTTGAAATTTACATACCAGTATGAACCATTACAAATTTCTTTTCTGGACATTTCTTTACGTTTTCAGGAGGGCCGTATTCAGACTAGCCTCTTTAGAAAACCATCTGCTGGTAATGGACTACTGCATGCACATAGCCATCATCCGTCCCATGTGACACGTAATCTCCCAATTGGTGAGTTTATTAGAGTCCGTAGGGCCTGTTCCAGTGTTCTTGCTTATGAGGATGCGTGTAACAATTTGACCACACGCCTTTTGTCGAGGGGTTATCGCAGGTACAACATTGACAGAGCTAAAAGATTAGCTGAGAGCAGGGATAGGGATTATCATCTTAGGGACAGGAATCGTACTGATGTTTCCCTTTCTATTACATCCTCTGTCCCACTGACGTTCTCCACTCCCTACAGTCTACAATATAAGGAGATTGAGAACATAATAAGGAAATATATCCCTATTCTATTCCAGGATAACAAATGCGACACTATTTTATCCTCAGGAATACGCTGTGTTGCCAGACGGGGCAAGACCCTCGGGAATATTTTATCCCCTACGGCTGTCCATAACGAGTTGCCGGTGAGAGAAAACTGGCTTTCCACGAAAGGCTCCCACAAATGTGCGATGCCCAGATGCGGTTTATGCGGTCACATCCAAAAGAGCTCCACTTTCACATCGGTAAGCACAGGCCAAAAGTTTAATATATCATCTTTTATTAATTGTAACACTACGTTTGTAGTATACCTTGCTTGGTGCGCCGAATGTAACTTACAGTATATCGGTAGCACAAAAAGAAAGTTAAAACAGAGAATTGCAGAGCATATCTCTGACGCAGCTGCTGCAGCCAGATTTAATCCCCGTAGAGCTATGTCAGGTCTAACTAGACACTTTTTTGACTTCCATCAGGGAGTATGTCGTTCCTTATGCATTATCCCCATTGAGCGAGTATCCAAACCACAGAGGGGGGGAGATTGGGTCCGCCTCCTCCGCAAGCATGAGGCTTTCTGGATACTCCGCTTGGACACCAGAGCACCTAAAGGTCTGAATTTTAAAACTGATCTGTCATACTTATACTGATTTAATTTACTGTACTGCTCCATATATATACTTTTATATCTTTGGTTTATGTACTTTTAGGTGTTTCTCATCCTGTAATCCCTCCCCCTCGAGGGGCGTTCCCCAAGTGACGTGTTTAGATATGAGCATATATATATATACTCACTGAACCATTGTGTATGTTGATGCCGTGATCAAGGGGTGTTCTCCCCGAAACATGTAGGCCTGCATTTTTATTCCTTGTACTTTTTATATGCTGAAATAAAGAATCTACTTTTTTGGAAGCTGTGGACTTTCTACGTTTACTATTGTCGATTTGCCGGGTGCGGCCCGCTTTACATCCACCTGCTTCCATTGGGATAATTTGCCTGCCCTGCACAAGTCTACATGGTGAGCTGACTCCTCTTCACAAATTAGATTGAGGTCCTGTATACCTGTAGTGTATAGTTTGGGGTCCTATATACCTGTAGTATATAGTTGGTGGAGTTCCTGTATACCTGTAGTGTATAGTTTTGGGGTCCTGTATACCTGTAGTGTATAGTTTGGGGTAATGTATACCTGTAGTATATAGTTGGTGGAGGTCCTGTATACCTGAATTATATAGTTAGTGGAGGTCCTGTATACCTGTAGTATATAGTTTTGGGGTCTGTATACCTGTAGAGTAAAGTTTGGGGTCCTGTATACCTGTAGTATATAGTTTTGTGGAGGTCCCGTGCACTTGTAGTGTATAGTTTTGGGGTCCTGTATGGCGGTATTAGTCAGGTCTGGTGTGGCGGTGTTATCCAGTCACGGTATGGTGGTGTTGGTCAGGTCTGGTATAGCGGTGTTATCCAGTCACAGTATGGCAGTATTGGTCAGGTCTGATATGATGGTGTTATCCAGTCACAGTATGGTGGTATTGGTCAGGACTGGTGTGGCGGTGTTACCCAGTCACAGTTTGCCGGTATTGGTCAGGTCTGGTATGGCAGTGTTATCCAGTCACAGTATGGCGGTATTGGTCAGGTCTGGTATGACAGTGTTATCCAGTCACAGTATGGCGGTATTGGTCAGGTCTGGTGTGGCGGTGTTATCCATTCACAGTATGGCGGTATTGGTCAGGTCTTATATGACAGTGTTATCCAGTCACAGTATGGCGGTATTGGTCAGGTCTGGTATGACAGTGTTATCCAGTCACAGTATGGCGGTATTGGTCAGGTCTGGTGTGGCAGTGTTATCCAGTCACAGTATGGCGGTATTGGTCAGGTCTGGTGTGGCAGTGTTATCCAGTCACAGTATGGCGGTATTAGTCAGGTCTGGTGTGGAGGTGTTATCCAGTCACAGTATGGCGGTATTGGTCAGGTCTGGTGTGGCAGTGTTATCCAGTCACAGTATGGCGGTATTGGTCAGGTCTGGTGTGGAGGTGTTATCCAGTCACAGTATGGCGGTATTGGTCAGGTCTGGCAGTGTTATCCAGTCACAGTATGGCGGTATTGGTCAGGTCTGGCAGTGTTATCCAGTCACAGTATAGCGGTATGGGTCAGGTGTGGTATGACAGTGTTATCCAGCACAGTATGGCGGTATTGGTCAGGTCTGGTGCCCTGTATATACATGTACTTTATGGATGAAGTAGGGGGTCCTGTATATACATGTACTGTATAGATGGAGTAGGGGGTCCTGTATATACATGTACTGTATAGATGGAGTAGGGGGTCCTGTACATACATGTACTGTATAGATGGAGTAGGGGGCCCTGTATATACATGTACTGTATAGATGGAGTAGGGGGCCCTGTA
This sequence comes from Dendropsophus ebraccatus, assembly GCA_027789725.1. Lineage (NCBI taxonomy): Eukaryota > Metazoa > Chordata > Amphibia > Anura > Hylidae > Dendropsophus > Dendropsophus ebraccatus. Next base: position 1,348,615 of record JAQFWZ010000056.1, on the reverse strand, counting down.
TATACATGTACTGTATAGTTGGAGTAGGGGGTCTACCAGTTATTACTGTGGATGTTGTGAGGCAGCTTCCCTAGCAACCATTGCTCCCTGTGAAAATGAAAGCAGTAATCCTATTGGTTGCTAAGGCTCCAACTGCCGTGTCTGCTGCAGCTAATTATATCACCTTTGTTTGCAGTGAGGAGATTTTCCCATTCATCTCTATGGAGCACTCTTTCCCCTCCCCCTCCCCTCCTGTACATCTGGCGGGGACGGGACCTTCGCAATAACCTTCCCGGGCATCCAATGTATTTGTGTGCCAAATTTGGGGTCAAACGGTTCAGGCGTTTAGAAGTCTATAGAGGACAGACAGACAGACAGACAGAAGGACAGACAGACAGACAGACTTTGATTTTTATGATATAGATAAATGTATATTTATATATATATTTATTTTTTGACAGTATATTTAATTGCACAATGATGGATTCGTTAGAATTAAATTATTGAACAACGAAACTGAATTTATTTCATCGAAAATGTGTTTTATTAATTAAATATTAATTAGTACAGAAAGCTCCATAAGCCGTTAAATCATATTGCTGGCAAAAGAGCATTCTGTACTAATCATCACTTTACTTTAATGAAAACATCAAATGTTTCTTCTAATTATGTTATCACAATAGCATTATTAGAAGAAACATTTAGAATTATATGTGCGCTCAGCTGATTGGCTGATCGGCTGAGCGCACATATAAAGAGCCGGTCCGCAGTACAGTGACTTCATTGTGCTGCGGACCAGCGAAGAGGACACATCGGGGTGAGTATAGAGCTCTCCCCACCCCCTCCCCAGCACTGCACCCCTCCCAGCAAGGAAGGGGGGGTCAGTTAACCCCTTCCTTGCTGGGATAGGTGCATTCTGACATCAGTCTGGCCCCCAAGGGGTTAAGGGGGATGCAATACATCCTCCCTTAACCCCTTGGGGGCCAGACTGTAAGCAGCGATCTGTAAAGATGCTGCATACTGTAAGGAGCACAACACGGCTCACAATGATGGGTGTTGTGCTCCTGTTTGTGTGTTTTTTGTGTGTTTCTCCCTTTTTGTTTTTCAGATATCAGTATCCTGGGGATTACGTCGGATTCCGTGGACTACGTCGATGACCAGCGTTTTTTTTTTTTTTTTTAATAAAATGGTCAATGAGGGGTGTGGGGGTGTTTTTATTTGAATAAAAAATTTTTTTAACTTGTGTCTTGTCTTTATTTCTTTACTTTATAGACTTAGTAGTGGAAGCCGTCTAATAGACGGAATCCATTACTAAGTTGGGGCCTAGTGTTAGCCGGTATAAAATGGCTAACACTAATCCCCTATTATTACCCCAGTACCCAATGCCACCAGGGGTACTGGGAAGAGCCGGTGCCAGTGGTCCCGGAGCGTCAAAATTGACGCTCCTGGACCGGGCGGCAGCAGGCTGGTAAGATTTAGGCTGGGGAGGGCCTAAACCAATGGCTCTTCCCACCCTGGTGTTACCAGGCTGCTGTTGTTTGGTTTTTAACCCGGCTGGTTATAAAAATAGGGGGGACCCTATGCGTTTTTTTTTAAAATAAATAAATAATAAAAAAAAACGCATAGGGTCCCCCCTATTTTTATAACCAGCCGGGTTAAAATTTTTACGCTCCGGGACCACTGGCACCCGGCTCTTCCCAGTACCCCTGGTGGCATTGGGTACTGGGGTAATAATAGGGGGTTAGTGTTAGCCATTTTATACCGGCTAACACTAGGCCCCAACTTAGTAATGGATTCCGTCTATTAGACGGCTTCCACTACTAAGTCTATAAAGTAAAGAAATAAAGACAAGACACAAGTTAAAAAAAAAATTTATTCAAATAAAAACACCCCCACACCCCTCATTGACCATTTTATAAAAAAAAAAATGTGTCCTCTTAACTGGTCCGCAGCACAATGAAGTCACTGTACTGCGGACTGGCTCATTATATGTGCGCTCAGCCGATCAGCCAATCAGCTGAGCGCACATATAATTCTAAATGTTTCTTCTAATAATGCTATTGTGATAACATAATTAGAAGAAACATTTGATGTTTTCATTAAAGTAAAGTGATGATTAGTACAGAATGCTCTTTTGCCGGCAATATGAATTAACGGCTTATGGAGCTTCCTGTACTAATTAATATTTAATTAATAAAACACATTTTCGATGAAATAAATTCCGTTTCGTTGTTCAATAATTTAATTCTAACGAATCCATCATTTTGCAATTAAATATACTGTCAAAAAATAAATATATATATATATATAAATATACATTTATTTATATATATATTTATTTTAACAGTATATTTAATTGCAAAATGATGGATTAGTTTAAATGTAATTATTGAACAACGAAAGGGACTTTATTACAACGAAAATGTGTTTTATTATTTTAATAGATTAACCATGAGAGACATCGGCATTAGTGCAGAGGATCGCAAACCCCGGTAATAGCAATTCATGTAAACTGTGTTCCCTGCTTTCCCAGATGTATCCAGAGGTGTTTGCATCACTTTCTTAAGATTTTATTTGTTATTTTTAGTTGAACCAGATTTCCGTATGTTTTGAGCCGCATGTCTATTTTTTCCCTCAGCCGGAGTTTCATCCGCACATTTACAGCCGCATAAAAAATACAGCCGCACAGTTACATAGTGTGAACCTAGCCTTAGGGTACGTGCACACTGCGGAATGGCGAAGGATAACCCTTTGTGCATTCCGCAGCTGGCACCCACCGGCGGACTGATGCAGGCGCGTGTCTCCGTCCGTGTCATAGACTCCATTCTATGCACGGGCGGATTCCGCTCTCCGTCCAACGTGTTCATTCTTCGGACGGACAATGGAATCCGCCTGTGCATAACATGGAGTCTATGACACGGGTGGAGACGCGCGCCTCCATCAGTCCGCCGGTGGGTTCCAGTTGCGGAATGCACAAAGGGTTATCCTTCGCCATTCCGCAGTGTGCACGTATCCTAAATCTGTAAGTGTACCCTGAGGTACCCTCACAGAGTTTGTAGAATTTCACGCCATACCGTCATCTCTTATTGGGACGGTACTGGCGGAAAGGACGTGTCTGGGGGGCAGCGTACGCTATGCTACCCCCAGATACGTCATTGGATGATGAGGATGAGGATGAATGGAGGAACGAAGCATCCCCCCATTCATCCTCACTGGCTGTTTCAGTGTCGGAGGCAATAATAACGTACCGAAAACACGCCGGGGGCCACTTTTATATAGGGATTGGTATATGGGGTATGTAGTGGTGAAGTGTCAAACTTTATTCAATGTAGTGTAGTGTGGTGTAATGTAGTGTTTTTTACGTGTTTTTTTTACAGTAAGTATAAAAAAAAAAATGATGTTGCTGATAAATGCCGCACTTATGTGCGGCACTTATCAGCAGACCGTGGCAGTAGGATATAGAAAAAAAACACCCTACGCCAAAAGGAGGAGTTGCTGATTAGCAGCACACTTTCGTGCGATGCTGATCAACACTCAGCTGCGATAGGGTGCGGAAAATTGGGAAAAAAATTGGGAAAAAAACCACAACTTTTACTACATGCTGAACATCCCTATAGTGGCTGATACGTGTATTACACTTATCAGCCGCTAGAGGGCAGCAGAGCGCAAGATCCGAAAAAAGACGACGCTGGAGCCAAAAAAATCCGAAAAAAAGACGACGCTGGAGCCGAAAATAGCCGAACGGGAGACCCGACGAGAAGACGAGGACACCTCGAACCCGGAAGACGCTGATCAGGACCCCGGGACAGGTGAGTAATGTACCTAGCTGAGGGGTCCAGAGCAGGTATTTATTACTTGTGGGGACTTTGATCGCCATGAACGGTGAGTAATCTACCTAGCTGAGGGGTCCAGAGCAGGTATTTATTACTTGTGGGGACTTTGATCACCGTGAACGACCGGCCGGTACCGGCCGGCCGTTCACGGTGATCGGGACGGTGGTACCGTGACCACCATTACTTTTTACAGTAATGGCGGTTGGTGCCGTCCTCGGACAGCACCGACCGCCATTTTTTCCGGGTCATCGGGTCACTGATGGCCCGGATAGGTTCCGATCGCCACTATGGGCTGATCAGCCTATAGCGGCGATCGTCGGCATGGGGGGGGGTTAACATGGAGAGATGGCCTGCTATGTATTATAGCAGGCTATCTCCCCCGATCGGGACCCGGCCGGCCGAGGCGCCCTCTTAAAGGATCCGCGTACCGATACATCATGGGTCCTTAAGTGACAGTGATCCATGACGTATCGGTACGTTATGGGTCCTTAAGAGGTTAAAGGATAAGTCCGGTCAATTTATACGTTTCTGGGTCAAGTAAGGGTACAGAAAATTATTAATTGCCTGGACTTATCTTTTAAAGTTGGTAGGGGAAAAACCCCTGATGGGGTATGGGAGTGACCTCCCACCCTCGCTTTTGTCACTCCCAAAAAACCTCACCCTATGGGTACCTTCACATGTGGCTGCGAGTAAAATCCACAGGGCATTTTTATCCCGTTGACCAAATGGCATTCAATACTAGGGTGCCGGCCGGACATACGCAGTTCTGCGCTGAACTGGGTATTTACGCCCAGCCCCATAGTACTCAAGGTGGCATAAAATCAGCCAACGATGCGCTGTGGATTTTAGCCAGCAGGGAACCACAAAAAAGCCTCCCATTGTAAAGGCACCCGTAAAGAAAGCAAGTTAACCTGCCTTTCAGCAACTGTTTGTTGCTCTAACTAACTGTGGTGGTTTTTTATATCACAGTTGAAGGACAGCAGCCTCCGTGATATATACCCCATAGACAGCCTTATTCCACGCGTGACTGCATGAGAGGCGTGAAATAATTTGCACACAGAAGAACCCCATCGGGATTTGAGGTGCAAGATTTCACTACTCTCATGATATCCACAAAATACCTCAAGAACAGTGAGTACCCGCTCACAAAACGGTGAGTAGTGTTCCTTGGCATGGGTGCCAGGGATAGAACCCCACGGCTATAGTTCACAAAAGGTGAAATCCACACTTTTTGAAGCATAGTCGTGGGGATTATTTTAGGGTTGCTACTGTTCTTGGGGTATGGGTTGGACGGTGCACTGGTGCAAGGCATTAATCTGGTGTGGAGATGTTAAATGGCCAACACACCATGGGCATCAAATTTGGAAATGGGGATCTGTTTTTTCAAATGTATTCGAATTAAGTTGGGAAAGGTGATTTTTAAAAAAAAATTTGGGGTCTAAGGGGGGAACATTACTTAATAAGTTAAATTACGGATTTTTATGTTGGGCACATATTTAGGATATTAAGGTCAATTTCTTGGACACACGGATTGCCATGCAAGACAAGTAACTGATGACTTAGTCATTCACATCAGGCAGGGGGGTGGTATAATCCGATGTAATCCAGGCACGATTCATCTTAACAAAAGTGAGCATTCCCACACTGTGGCAAGAGAGCCTCGTTCTTTGCGGTGTTACAATGTTACCCGCCGCACTAAATGCCCTCTCTGACGCCACACTACTGGCTGGGCAGGACAGCAGAGCCAAGGCAAACTCTGCCAGTTGAGGCCAAATCTCCAGTTTTTCTGCCCAGTACTGCACGGGGTCGGTGACACTTTGGGGCAGGGTGGAATCAAGGTAGGCAGTGACCTGGTGGCTGAGCTCATGCTGGTCCACGCCATGAGCCCGGTGCTGTGTCCTTTCTTCACCAGCTGGCTGCATGAAATCGCTCATGAGGGCTTGCAGGCTGTAGCGACTTCTGACGCCTCCACTAGTGGTGGTGGGAGTGGAGCGCGCTGGTTCCCCCCCAGAGGATGTTGTCTGGAAACCTGGCTGGTCTCGAAGGTAAGTTGAGACCAACTGACTGGTGAGCAAGTCCCTGTAGTACACCAGTTTAGCCTCCCTCTGGGATGGCGGGAAGAATTCTGCCATTTTGCGGCGGAAGTGAGGGTCCAACAGGGTGGCCAGCCAGTATTGGTCCCTCTGGCGGATGTCCACAATCCGGCTATCATTCCGCAGACACTCCCGCAGACACCTTGCCATCTGCACCAAGGACAATGAGCGCCTCTCCTTTCCACTGTTCCCTGTATAGTTCCAGGGTCTGCTGGGGTCTTCCTCCTCTTCCTCTACCACCTCATCCTCCATCTCCTCCTGTGATGGAGAGGCAGAGAAGCCAGGTGGCGGTGTGCGGAATGGCTGGGCGTAGACATCTTCCTCCTCCTCAACCTCCATCTGCACTTCATCCAGCTCTGGGCTCAAGGCGATGTTCAGCCTTGGAGTTGTGGCCTGGGAATCCTCGCTGATGATATTGGTCAACGCACTTTTCAGAACATGGAGGAGTGGGATGATGTCGTTGATCCCATAGTCCTGCCTGCTCACAAAGAGAGTCGCGTCCTCAAAAGGGATCAACAATTGGCAGACTTCCTGCATTAACTGCCAGTGTGTTACTTGGAAGTCGCAGTGTGGCGTGAAGCTGCCTGATTGCCCCATGAGGTAGTCTGTTACGGCTGACCTTTGCTCGTACAGGAGCATATGGAGGGCAGAATTACAGCGGGTTGGCACGTCGCAGATTAGCCGATGTTGTGGCATACCGCGCTTTCTCTGTATTCTGAGCAGGGTGTTCCTTGCAGCGTAGGAGTGGCTGAAATGTTTGCACACTCTACGTGACATCCTCATAAGGTCATGTAGTGCATGAAATGATCGGAGAAACCTCTGCACTATGAGGTTTATCTTATGTGCCATACAAGGTGTATGAGTCAGCCCTCCCCGCTGAACTGCAGAGACAATGTTCCTCCCATTGTCCGCTACGACACTTCCCACCGTTAGTCGACGTGGGTTCAGCCATTCAGCTATCTCCTCCCTGATGGTCCGGAGGAGCTCCTGCCCTCTGTGGCTTCGTTGACCCAGGCTCACCAAATGGAGGACAGCCTGAGAGCGGCGGGCCTGACATCGAAGGAAAGACACTGGGTCAGGTTGGACTGCAGTGGTGGTGGAGGCAGAACTTGTGCTACCCGCTGCTGGCCCCCTAAAGCACCGTGGAGGTGACAGTGGCAAGAATGGGCAAACTTCCTGATGGTCTCCTGGGAGGATGTTGACCCAATGGGCAGTAACGGACATGTACTGGCCTTGCCCATAATTAGAGGACCAGACATCAGCACTGAGGTGCACTGTCTTGGACACCGAGAGTCCCAATGAGTCGCCAACCTTTCTCTTCACATAACTGTGCAGTGATGGGACAGCATTGCCATAGAAGTAGTGGCGGCTGGGGACTCACCATCTGGGGTGCGCACACGCCATGAAATCCCTGAAAGGCTGGGAGTCCACAAGATTAAATGGCAGGGACTGAAGCACCAGCAGCTTAACCAGTTGTCCGGTCAGTTTCTGTGCTATGGGATGGCTGCTGCAGTACACCTGACGTTTGGCCATGGACTCGGTCAGGGATTGCTGCCTCATTAGGGGTATACATGGCAGTGAGACTGTGCTGCTGCTGGCAACTGAGGCTGACGAGCCTTGAGTTCCAGTGAGAGGATGCTGCATGATGGGATCTGCAGTGTATGGTGCATCCTGACAGGAGGTGGTATTTGGGTCACGGTTTTTCCAGGCCTGTTGGTGTTGCCGTTCCATTTCCATCTTCATGGATGTTGTCTCAAGATTATCACCCCTGCCACAACTGACCCTCTTATTGCACAGCAGGCACAGAGCGATGTGCTTATCTGTCCCCAGGCGAAAGAACTGCCAGACGACAGAGGACCGTGGTTTGCTACCAGCCACGGGGGGTCTTGCTGGTTGTTCACTGCCACGGCTGCCTGAGGGTCCCCTCTTAGGACCAAGGCTTAAAGGTATTGATGAAGTCTGCCTGGTAGGTTGTCTTCTACCCCTCCCTCTTGTGCCTCGCTTCCTTGCACCAGTGGGATGTTGCTGCTTCGGTAGCACCTCACTTTCCTCCCCTGATGACACCGAGGATAATGCTGCTTGAGGGCGCCATGTCTGATCAGCGACATCTGTGAGTCTGTGAGTACTGTTTAAGCCATACACCTGTTTATTATGTATTGATTTATAATACTGCCTATATATAGTAGCATTGGGGACAATAGCACTCATCCCTGAGGAAGTCCACGTGACGGAACGCGTGGGATGTTTTCTCCTACCCACTGAGAGATGGCCATAAGTGGTTGTATTACACTTACCCCCTCTTCTTTGCACTTTGCTTGCACTTGCACTTTTTGATTACTTGCATTGTCATGATGTATTTATTCTTGTGATTCAGAGAGCTTTTAGCACAGGGGATTTGAGATATTATCGCGTTTGGTCATTATATATATTCATTTGTTTCAATATAGTTATTTATTCACATATTTATGAATATATTTATCTATATATTTATTTATTTATTTATTCTTTGATGAAGAGTATGGCCATCATCTAATAAATTTTTCAGTGGTCTAGGTACCATCTGGCCGTATCGGGGCCGGTGGTTTGGTGGTATTTTTTAATTGTTTTTATGGTTTTGTCTGTTCCCGGCATTTATGTATAATAAAATTTCTATCAATTTACATCATTTGTGAGGTGCAGTCCAATTTTTTCAGTCTTTTTTTCTTGTGGCATATATGATCAGCGACATCATCATCACCACCACTGCTACTTTCCTCCAGAGGCTGGGACAGGATCTCAGGTGTGGCACTGGATGCCCCTCCCTGACTCTGTTGACTGCTTACAGCCAACACCTCCTCTGCAGTCTCCACACGTTCCACCTGCTGCCTTTGGGGGACTACTACCTCCTCCTCCTCATCATCACTAAAAAGTGGTAGAGACTCCAAGGGCAAATTAAGGTTTGCCAAGAGTTCCCTGGCAGAAGGTGCCCCAAAGGTGAGCGGCATATCAATAACAGGGGACGGGGCAGAGGACTGTCGCTGACCGTCCCATGTAAGGGTGGTGTCGGATGATCCAGCCGACCTCGTTTGGGAGCTTTGGGCAGTGGAACTGGAGGATTGGGTAAGCCAATCTAGAACCGCTGGCTGTGTGGTTCTTACATGACCCGTGGGCGCCTGGGGTAGCTGCACCCTGCTGCCACGCCTGTTGCCCTGGCTGCCACCAGGCCTGGTGCTGCCACTTCTCCTACCCTAACCACCTGCCGTTGCAGTCCTTGTCTGGGAAGTGCTGGAAGTAGGACACTTGGACATAGTTCTTTGGTTGGTGTAAATTTTGAAAAAGAAATAATCTATTGGCCAGAAGGCACAAAGTTTCAGTGACTATTGCTTTGTGGGTTAGAGACACACAGCAAAGCAGAAATGTACAGGTTATCACAAATGTTTTATTTTATTTTAACTTTTTTGGTTGTGGGTGGCTAAATGGGTTTGACGGCAAGCAGCAGAGCAAAAATGGACAGCTTTTGTGGGGCGCTGACTTAGCGTCACCTAGAACAGCTTATCACAAACAAACAAAAAAACTAACTTTTTAAAATTTTTTTAAAGTTTTTTAAAACTTTTTTGGTTGCGGGCAGCTAGACGGGGTTGACGGCAACCAGCAGAGCACAAACGGACAGCTTTTGTGGGGCGCTGACTTAGCTTCACCTAGAACAGCTGATCACAAACAAACAACCTTTTTTTTTTTTTTTTTACGTTTTTTTAAACTTTTTTGGTTGCGGGCAGCTAGACTGGGTTGACGGGAACCAGCAGAGCAAAAACGGACAGCTTTTGTGGGGCGCTGACTTAGCGTCACCTAGAACAGCTGATCAAAAACAAACAAACAAACAAACTTTTTTTATTTTTTAAAAATTTTTTTAAACTTTTTTGATTGCGGGCAGCTAGACGGGGTTGACGACAACCAGCAGAGCACAAACGGACAGCTTTTGTGGGGCGCTGACTTAGCGTCACCTAGAACAGCTGATCACAAACAAACAAACTTTTTTTTTTAAAAAGTTTTTTTTAAACTTTTTTGCTTGCGGCTATACGCGGTTAACGGCACCCAGCAGAGCAGCAATGTCTAGCGTCTCCTCTCTGTCACGGAACAGTAGCTGGTTCAATGCTACGTGTCCTGAGTGACTCTTCTCCCTATTTATTTATTTTTTTATCTCCCTATCTCTCCCTAGATATCACAATTTTTGAGATAGATGCCTATCTCTCCCTCTCTCTACCTAACTCTTGATTTATCAGCCTCTTTCACTCCCTCTCTCCTGCTTCTCTCAAAAACAATATATACTCCTTCTCTATCTCTCCCTGTACTTATCCAGTTGTTTGGATATATAATTTATGTGTTTTCCCTCTCTGCCTAACGTACACCTCCTTTCTCTCTGCCGTCTGAAAACACAATGAGGAACTGCAGCCAGGCTCAAGCACTTCCTGTTCCTGGAGTGACGTCACACACCTTGATATTCACATAAAAACAGGATACAAAGGATTATAGGAGTAATAATCCTTTGTATCCTGTTCTATTCTCTGATTAAAGTACAGTTTTGCGACGCCGTTGCGATTTTAACGAACTTCGTAACGAACCTTTTGAAAGTTCGGTTCGGTACCGAACCGAACTTTTTGAAAAGTTCGTAACGAATCTGGTTCGTAACGGTTTGGTTCGCTCATCCCTAAATCTTACACAAGAGAGTAGCAGATATGTGGACTGTATCCTGAGACCTTTCGTGGAGACCTTACCATCTCCGAGACACTAAGGATACAGTCCAAAAATTACATGACATTACAGTGACCAACAATACCATCTTAGTGAGCCTCGATGTAGAGGCCCTGTACAGCAATATTGACCACGATCTGGGGTTGAAAGCCATTTGTCACTTTTTGAGCACTAGGGGCACTCAATACCAAGCACATAATATTTTTACACTATCCCTTCTCAAATTTGTGTTGACACATAATTTATTTACGTTCAACGATATCATTTACAGGCAGATAAAGGGGACGGAAATGGGGACTATTTGTGCACCTTCTTTCGCTAATCTCTTTTTAGGGTGGTGGGAGGATCAAATCGTATTCACAGAAAACAATTCCGTATACACCAAACACATTTTATTTTGGGCACGGTATATAGATGACATTATAATTTTCTGGGAAGGCGACATTGACACACTACACGATTTTGTTCGTCACCTTAACAACAACCAAAGGCATGTTTTTCACTTTGGAAGTCAGTGGCAGGAGCATTAATTTTTTGGATTTGGTCATATATATCGATGAGAACAATAATATGCAAACTAATATGTTCAGAAAAGATACAGCCACCAATAATCTCCTGCACTGGAAGAGCCATCACCATAGAGCCCTCAAGTCTGGCATCCCCACTGGGCAGTATCTGCGGGCCCACAGGAACTGCTCGGATAACACCAAATTTCAAATTGAATGCCAGAATTTGAGGGCTCGTTTCAAAGCACGTGGATACCCTAGGACAGCTCTCACAAAGGCATACCAAAGAGCAAACAACACCCCCAGGACAGATTTAATCAGTGGCACAAACTCCACTTTACAGTTGACGACACCAAACAATAATAAAAAGATCATTAGATGTATTGGTACATATGACAATCAGTCATCGGAGGTGGCCAGAATAATACAGAAACACTGGTCAATTTTGCTGAATGACAAAGAACTACAAGAAGTACTGAACCACTATCCAAACATTACATATCGTAGGGGACGTAATCTGAGAGATATGTTAGTACATAGCCATCTATCCATCATTCCTCCTCGAGAGAGCAGATCCAGGATCATAAAAAGGACTGCACCTTGCGGCCACTGTTCATTCTGCAAGTTTATTCCGAAAAGGACAGAATTCAAAAATCCATCCACCGGTAGAATATTTAAGTTGTTTGACCAAATCAACTGCAAAACAAAAGGGGTTGTCTATGCTATGATCTGTCCCTGCCCTAAGATTTATGTGGGCAAAACTGTTCAAGAATTTAAAGCAAGAATTTGCCAACACATTAGTAATGTGAGAACAGGAACGGATACAGCTATAGTCCGTGACTTACGTGAATTTCACAATAATGAAGTAGACTCGCTTTCCTTCTTCGGTCTCAGAAAGCCCACACTAGGTCCTAGAGGGGGGCAATTTGGATAATTTATTATTACAAGAGGAGGCGAGATGGATCTATCGCCTAGACAGCATGTACCCTAAAGGTCTTAATGAGGGTTTACTTATACCCCTTTCATTTAATATGATTTATGTCTCTCTCTAGTCTAAATGACAAATATTCCGCCTGAACAGTTAAGTCAGGAAGTGTAAATATGTATATAGTAGTCAGTAGTGAAAATATCTCATTATCTTAAATGGTGATTAGGGCAATTTGTAATAGACCGGCATCTATACACTACTATGGTTATTACATTATGGACAGTACGGTGAGAGTGATTTATAATAAGTACATGAATAAAACAACATAATTATACTTACCGGTTTTAGGCTGGTGCTGCACTTTGGCATAGACGGCATTGACGGTGTTGCACTTCGACATTGACGCTGTGGATAACAAATAGATACAAATAATGTCTAGATGTAACATCTTTAACTTATATCCTAATATATTTTTAATTATGAGTCTGGCACAATGAGCTTCCCCCGGGTATATGTTTCTATTACATAGGCTTGATACGAGAAGCAGAATCGTCTACAAGATTGTGGGTATGAATACGCGGCTTGAATACAGCACAGCGAATCTGCACAGTGCATGATTTACAGAAGCACTGGTTGAAGCGTGAAATCATGCTCAATGAGCTTGCTTACTTTACCCGGTTGCCAACGTGTCAAACAATGTATAAAGGGCTTGTTTATTCTGCCCAATTACAAAGTCAACGACTCAGTGCGGTAGACAAAATAACAGCATCGCCGATATAAGTATAGAAACATGCGCAATGTTATTGCTTGGTCCGAGATAATAACCTAAGTGTCAAATCATGCGCAGTGGGCTTGTTTACTCTGCCCAATTACTAAGTCAATGATTCTGTGCAGTAGACAAACTAACAGCATCGTCGATATAAGTGTGGAACAATGCGCAATGCCACTGCTGGGTTTCAGACAATCTAAGTGTCCTGACATGCGCACTATCGATTGAAAAGTATCATCGAATAAGTATGGTGACATGCGTGGTTGCTGCCTGTGAATAGTCTACACTTAAGTTTTCCGGCATGCGCACGCCCTCCCCCGGTATTGATTTGTCAACTTAAAAATAAACAACTAGTATGATAGGTTCTGGCTTTATTGAATCACTCCCACCAATTTACAATGTAACGGTCTATCTGCCCTATAAATAGGTCCGCTACTAGCGACCTCATCACCATTTAATTTTCCCCTTGATAAAGCCATAGTATGCCATAGTTGCTACCACTACAAGTAATACACAGGAGACAGCTATCGATCTTAATATATAGAGCCACTAGGTTTGTATACTAGTGGCACTTACTTAGTCGCCAGTCTACCTTAGACTTTGCCTATAACAGCATATTATCGTATGATTGACCATTGTGAGCTGTGTAGTGACAATAGGCTAAGCTAGCCATTTGATGTAGAGTTCACTGATATTGCTGAAGCACAGAGTTTGGACTGACAAACAGGTTGCAGTCTGCACGGTGCGGAATTACTCTGATTATCTGTGTCTTCGGACGTTGAACCTATTTCACGGTGAATCTTGAATTTTGGAGAAAATTAAAAGGCCATAGATTTCGTTACAGACCAGAAGCTCGACTTGGTATAAATTAGAAAATCTACTGTGCTCTAGTGGCACCATATGCTGAATTACCAGCACTACTGTTGATCTATTGAGCCACAATATTTCTCCCCTATATCTGATTCATCTATAATCATTCCTTGGCAATGAGGTTTTTCTGATATTACACAGGTTTTTTACCCAATATTAATTACTATACCTCTACTGCCATCTAGTGGTTTATCGAATATTGTCACAAATAGACACATTGCTCCATTGAGAGTCTATCATATGAACTCCTTTGTTTTGTATTAACAAACTATTTACTCCGAACCACGTTTACTACTCCCTACACCTCCATCTATTTTAACGCCTTGGTGTTCACACTTTTATAAATAAATAACTTATTAAAAGTTAAGTTTTACATTAGTTGGATCTTCACAGCAAATAAGGTTAATTTTTTGTTGTATCTGAGTTTCATTCCTAGCACACAGTCAAAAAATGGCCCCTTTGACTTACAATGGAGTGCAAAAGATGTTTTTTCTCTGTCCCTTTAAGAGGTAGGAGTTAAACCTTAACTGTTCTTAGGTGCCCAGGGGGCACCTCATCCGACCCGCACTGAGTTTCATTCCTAGCACCTTGGGGCAAAAACGTGTTTTTGCACGTCTTCGAAGTGATCTATGCATTCCCATAGGAAACCAATGGTATCTCCATTCACTAGCGTCGGGTGCATATATGAGGACGGTTTTCTCGGCTAGCTTAAAAGATACACGTGAAACTAATGCTGCTCCAAGGTGCCCAAGGTGCATGTCATCCGATCCGCTCTGAGTTTCATTCCTAGCACGTAGTCAATAGCTTTTACTCCTTACCCAAAATACATAAGCAAAAAACTCCAATCCCAGGTCGGCCAATAGTATCTGGCAATGGCAACCTCACAGAAGCAATTAGCCAATACATAGATCAGATACTATTCCCTTTTGTGGAAATATTACCTTCCTTTTTAAAGGACACCACCTCTACTGTCACTAAACTACAGGACGTTTCAGTGACCGTACAACTCGCGAGCCTCGATGTTGAGGCCCTCTACACAAGTATAAAACATGAATTTGGTCTCAAAGCGGTCGATCATTATCTCTCAACGAGGGGAAACTCTTTTCTACCCCACAACAAATTTGTCATCAAATTACTGGAATTCCTGCTGACACATAACTGTTTCACTTTCGACAAACGTTATTATCTGCAAAAAAACAGTACGGCTATGGGAACCAGTTGTGCGCCGACCTATGCCAACCTATACCTAGGTTGGTGGGAGGCTACCCATGTATTTACGGACGAGATGCAGGAATATACCGACCAAATCATTTTCTGGGGGCGCTACATCGATGATGTCCTAATCCTTTGGGATGGAGATGTAGCGTCCTTCCAGTCATTCGTTAAAGTCCTTAACAACAATCAGATCAATCTGTTACTCACTAGTGAGATCCACAAAGACTAAATCAATTTTCTTGATCTGACCATTGGCAAAGACAATGAAGGCAATATTACCACCAATATATACAGGAAGCCCACAGCTACTACGAGTTTTCTAAACTGGAAGAGCTTCCATCCAGCACCGCTGAAACGCGGCATACCAGTAGGACAATATCTCAGAGCCCGAAGAAATTGCTCAACGGAAGAGAACTTCTTGAGGGAATGTGACATACTCTATCACAAATTCTTGAGCAGAGGCTACCCTAAAAAAGTCACCTATCGCAGAGGTAAAAACCTGAAAGACCAACTCGTGCATAGCCATTTCACCGATAAAGAGGACAAGCCCCAGACCACCTGGCTAAAATCAAATATCAAAGGCTCATACCCGTGTGGCAGCTGTACATATTGTAAATTTGTACCGAAGACCAAATCATTCTGTAACCCTGTTGACAACCATGAGTATCAAATTAGGGAGTTCATCAACTACCAAACCCAAGGACTTGTCTATATATTGGAAAGACCATTCAACAATTTAAGAATCGGATAGGCTCACACTTGAGCAATATATGCACCAAGACAGACACGAGCATTGCTCGTCATATAAACACTGTTCATGGAGGGAACCCCAAAGGTCTGTCATTTTGGGGTATCCAAAAAATCAAATTGAGCCCCCGGAGAGGCAACCTTGATATAAAGCTCCTACAAGCAGAAGCAAAGTGGATTTATAGATTAAAAACTCTATCACCAAGTGGCTTAAATGAGGGATTCACGTACACTCCATTTCTATAGACTCTGATATTACCCAATTTGTAGTGCATCAATACCTTATTATACAGTACTAATTTTAGTCCATCAGTGTAATTTACCATCTTATACAGAAGTCCCCTTATGATACATATGCACACATTAAAACAATAAAACGATCACAATAAATATAATAAAACCATAATATAAGCACTCGCTTATGTTTATGTTAATTTAAATCCAACTTCTGAATTTTAGACTAAGTCCAGAGACATGCGCGATAAGAGCACTTAGAATGGTGAATCAAGCCAAGTAACAATACATGCGCTAACACTATCAAGACAACAGTTTACGTCTAAGTGTTAAAACATGCGCAATGCATACTTACCATATCATCTCCAAAATCAAAGTCCCATGACATGCGCTCTGGCAATCCAACTTCATTCTTCCGACTAAGTCCCGTGACATGCGCAATGAACATGTCGAGTACACCTCGTACTAAGTCCTAAGACATGTGCACTACACGGCGAGATGTCAAACGGACGAGAGGCGGCGTTCCTTTCAACCTTCGCACCCTCTACCGTCAGTTTAAACGGCACTCACCAATCAGAGCTGTCAGCAAGCTCAGCATCCAAGCCTCGGTACGAGAATGAACACAGATAGGTGTACACTGATGTGACCTCGGGGGTCAATGTACCTACAAAAGCATAAAAACAGCCCATAGCCCCACCCCCTTTATCTATGCCTTTCCTTTGAAAAAGCCAGTGCAACTGGTGAAACTAGTCAGGTCTCTTAGGGCATGATTATTTTAATATAGCCAGCGCTAGTAGGATTCTATCCACAATACTACTATCTTACAGGCTCTCTAGAAAGCCGTACTATATAGGAGTGTAGCCGTGATTGAGTGGCGGCTCTTTACACCGCGACCACGGGCTATCCCCAGTTGGTCCCATTGCTGGTGGAGTTTCATTCCTAGCACATAGTCAAAAAATCGCCCCATTGACTTATAATTGAGTGCAAAAGATGTTTTTTTCTCTGTCCCTTTAAGAGGTAGGAGTTAATCCTCAACTGTTCTTAGGTGCCCAGGGGGCACCTCATTTAACCCGCACTGAGTTTCATTCCTAGCACCTCGGGGCAAAAACATGTTTTTGCACGTCTTAGAAGTGATCTCTGCATTCCCATAGGAAATAAATGGTATCTCCATTCACTAGTGTCGGGTGTATATATGTGGACGGTTTTTATTGACTAGCTTAAGAGATATACGGGAAACTAATGCTGCTCCAAGGTTCCCAAGGTGGATCTCATCCAATCCGCACTGAGTTTCATTCCTTTGATTGGGGTGAGTGATCCCAACCTTTAGGGAGGTATTGATCTACAATTTTTAAATTTAAGCCAAAGGCTAGAATACCCTACTTGCCCAAAAGGTAAAATTTAACTTTTATTGATACTTGATTAAAAGAGAAAAGAAAAAGGTGTGCAGTGATTGTGTATATACAGTGTTACTTAAAATAGACACACACTGATGTATCTATAGTTGGATTTAGTGGTGTATTGTCAAATTTATAAGTCTGGGTTATTTTCCAATACTGGGATCTTAGTTATTGACGCTGAGAGATAGTGTAAGAATTAAAACTAATCTCTATGGTGTGCTATTTAGATACAATGGCAACAATTGGGGATCCTTCAATGATATGCCGCGGGCCCGCGATACTTATACACCAAGAGAGGATTATCCCTTTTTCTTTTTACACATACGCTATGTACATTGAATCATTTATTCTCCATTGTATCAGTCACCACTTAACTTGATGCGTTTTCTGTGCGGCATGTGTTGTGATTGACAGCTAGTTCAGCAGTTGCTGATTGCCAGGGCCGCCATCAGAAATTTCAGGGCCCCATACAGCCGGAGTGTCTGGGCCCCCCATTAACAAAAAAAACATGGGACGTATTTTAGACTGATGTCTTTGAAGTAACTGGGTGGCTTTGGGATAATTCTGGAAAGCTGGGTCTCTTTGGATACATCCCACGCCAGCCAACTTCCGTGCACTATTAATTAAAATAAAAACTATGGAACCCAAGGGCCAGGGCCAGTTTTAGGTCAAATGTGGCCCTGGTCACAATTTAAAAGTGGGGCCCCAAGTGCTTAGACAATAAACCACTACACAGTCATAGTTAAATAAAGAAGTTGGTCTGAGAGGAGTGTTGCTGGGGTCTTAAAAGATCAGGAGCACAAGCTCCCTACATATGGCCACAAAATATTTCTACGCATTGGTACCAAATAATACTGCTGAGATGTGGGGGCAGACAGGGTGCAGGGATGTGGGGGCAGACAGGGTGCAGGGATCAGGGATGTGGGGGCAGACAGGGTGCAGGGAGCAGGGATGGGGGGGGGTTAGACAGGGTGCAGGGATCAGGCATGGGGGGGCAGACAGGGTGCAGGGATCAGGGATGGGGGGGGGGGGGGCAGACGGAGCGCAAGGAGGTTGGGGCTGACAGGGTGCAGGGATCAGGGATTGCATCCCCCCCAGCACACATGCACACATCATCCCCCCAGCACACATGCACACATCATCCCCCCCAGCACACATCTTCCTCCCAGCACACATGCACACATCATCCCCCCCAGCACACATCATCCCCCCCAGCACACATGCACACATCATCCCCCCCAGCACACATCATCCCCCCCAGCACACATCATCCCCCCCAGAACACATGCACACATCATCCCCCCCAGCACACATCATCCCCCCAGCACACATGCACACATCATCCCCCCAGCACACATGCACACATCATCCCTCCCAGCACACATCATCCCCCCAGCACACATCATCCCCCCCCAGCACACATGCACGCATCCTCCCCCCCAGCACACATCATCCCCCCCAGCACACATGCACACATCATCCCCCAGCAGACATGCACACATCATCCCCCAGCACACATCATCCCCCCAGCACACATCATCCCCCCCAGCACACATGCACACATCATCCCCCCAGCACACATGCGCACATCATCCCCCCCAGCACACATGCACACATCATCCCCCCCCGGCACACATGCACAAATCATCCCCCCCCGGCACACATGCACACATCATCCCCCCCCAGCACACATGCATACATCATCCCTCCCAGCACACATCATCCCCCCCAGCACACATGCACACATGCACACATCCCCCCCAGCACACATGCACACATCATCCCCCAGCACACATCATCCCCCCCAGCACACATGCACACATCATCCCCCCCCAGCACACATCATCCCCCCCATCATCCCCCCCAGGATCAGGGATGTGGGGGCAGACAGGGTGCAGGGATCAGGGATGGGGGGGGGGGGTTAGACAGGGTGCAGGGATCAGGGATGGGGGGTTAGACAGGGTGCAGGGATCAGGGATGGGGGGGCAGACAGGGTGCAGGGATCAGGGATGGGGGGGGGGCAGACAGAGCGCAAGGAGGTTGGGGCTGACAGGGTGCAGGGATCAGGGATTGCATCCCCCCCAGCACACATCATCCCCCCCAGCACACATCATCCCCCCCAGCACAAATGCACACATCATCCCCCCCAGCACACATGCACACATCATCCCCCCCAGCACACATATTCCTCCCAGCACACATGCACACATCATCCCACCCAGCACACATCATCCCCCCCAGCACACATGCACACATCATCCCCCCCAGCACACATCATCCCCCCCAGCACACATCATCCCCCCCAGCACACATGCACACATCATCCCCCCCAGCACACATGCACACATCATCCCTCCCAGCACACATGCACACATCATCCCCCCAGCACACATGCACACATCATCCCTCCCAGCACACATCATCCCCCCAGCACACATCATCCCCCCCAGCACACATGCATGCATCATCCCCCCAGCACACATCATCCCCCCCAGCACACATGCACACATCATCCCCCAGCAGACATGCACACATCATCCCCCAGCACACATCATCCCCCCAGCACACATCATCCCCCCCAGCACAGATCATCCCCCCCAGCACACATGCACACATCATCCCCCCAGCACACATGCGCACATCATCCCCCCCAGCACACATGCACACATCACCCCCCCCCCCCCCGGCACACATGCACAAATCATCCCCCCCCCCGGCACACATGCACACATCATCCCCCCCCAGCACACATGCACACATCATCCCCCCAGCACACATCATCCCCCGCAGCACACATCATCCCCCCCAGCACACATCATCCCCCCCAGCACACATGCACACATCCCCCCCAGCACACATGCACACATCATCCCCCAGCACACATCATCCCCCCCAGCACACATGCACACATAATCCCCCCCAGCACACATCATCCCCCCCAGCACACATCATCCCCCCCAGCACACATGCACACATCATCCCCCCCAGCACACATCATCCCCCCAGCACACATGCACACATCATCCCCCCAGCACACATGCACACATCATCCCTCCCAGCACACATGCACACATCATCCCCCAGCACACATGCACACATCATCCCTCCCAGCACACATCATCCCCCCAGCACACATCATCCCCCCCAGCACACATGCACGCATCATCCCCCCCAGCACACATCATCCCCCCCAGCACACATGCACACATCATCCCCCAGCAGACATGCACACATCATCCCCCAGCACACATCATCCCCCCAGCACACATCATCCCCCCTAGCACACATGCACACATCATCCCCCCAGCACACATGCGCACATCATCCCCCCCAGCACACATGCACATATCCCCCCCCCCCCCGACACATATGCACACATCATCCCCCCCCAGCACACATGCACACATCATCCCCCCAGCACACATCATCCCCCGCAGCACACATCATCCCCCCCAGCACACATCATCCCCCCCAGCACACATGCACACATCCCCCCCCAGCACACATGCACACATCATCCCCCAGCACACATCATCCCCCCCAGCACACATGCACACATCATCCCCCCCAGCACACATCATCCCCCCCAGCACACATCATCCCCCCCAGCACACATCATCCCCCCCAGCACACATCATCCCCCCCCATCATCCCCCCCAGGATCAGGGATGTGGGGGCAGACAGGGTGCAGGGATCAGGGATGGGGGGGGTTAGACAGGGTGCAGGGATCAGGGATGGGGGGGCAGAAAGGGTGCAGGGATCAGGGATGGGGGGGGGGGCAGACAGAGCGCAAGGAGGTTGGGGCTGACAGGGTGCAGGGATCAGGGATTGCATCCCCCCCAGCACACATCATCCCCCCCAGCACACATCATCCCCCCCAGCACAAATGCACACATCATCCCCCCCAGCACACATGCACACATCATCCCCCCCAGCACACATCTTCCTCCCAGCACACATGCACACATCATCCCCCCCAGCACACATCATCCCCCCCAGCACACATGCACACATCATCCCCCCCAGCACACATCATCCCCCCCAGCACACATGCACACATCATCCCCCCCAGCACACATCATCCCCCCAGCACACATGCACACATCATTCCCCCCATCACACATGCACACATCATCCCTCCCAGCACACATGCACACATCATCCCTCCCAGCACACATCATCCCCCCCAGCACACATGCACGCATCATCCCCCCAGCACACATCATCCCCCGCAGCACACATCATCCCCCCCAGCACACATCATCCCCCCCAGCACACATGCACACATCCCCCCCCAGCACACATGCACACATCATCCCCCAGCACACATCATCCCCCCCAGCACACATGCACACATCATCCCCCCCAGTATACATCATCCCCCCCAGCACACATCATCCCCCCCAGCACACATCATCCCCCCCCCCATCATCCCCCCCAGGATCAGGGATGTGGGGGCAGACAGGGTGCAGGAATCAGGGATGGGGGGGGGTTAGACAGGGTGCAGGGATCAGGGATGGGGGGGCAGAAAGGGTGCAGGGATCAGGGATGGGGGGGGGGGGGCAGACAGAGCGCAAGGAGGTTGGGGCTGACAGGGTGCAGGGATCAGGGATTGCATCCCCCCCAGCACACATCATCCCCCCCAGCACACATCATCCCCCCCAGCACAAATGCACACATCATCCCCCCCAGCACACATGCACACATCATCCCCCCCAGCACACATCTTCCTCCCAGCACACATGCACACATCATCCCCCCCAGCACACATCATCCCCCCCAGCACACATGCACACATCATCCCCCCCAGCACACATCATCCCCCCCAGCACACATGCACACATCATCCCCCCCCAGCACACATCATCCCCCAGCACACATGCACACATCATTCCCCCATCACACATGCACACATCATCCCTCCCAGCACACATCATCCCCCCCAGCACACATGCACGCATCATCCCCCCCAGCACACATCATCCCCCCCAGCACACATGCACACATCATCCCCCAGCAGACATGCACACATCATCCCCCAGCACACATCATCCCCCCAGCACACATCATCCCCCCCAGCACACATCATCCCCCCAGCACACATGCGCACATCATCCCCCCCAGCACACATCATCCCCCCCAGCACACATGCACACATCATCCCCCCCCCCGGCACACATGCACACATCATCCCCCCCCCGGCACACATGCACACATCATCCCCCCCCAGCACACATGCACACATCATCCCCCCAGCACACATCATCCCCCGCAGCACACATCATCCCCCGCAGCACACATCATCCCCCCAGCACACATGCACACATCCCCCCCAGCACTCATGCACACATCATCCCCCAGCACACATCATCCCCCCCAGCACACATGCACACATCATCCCCCAGCACACATCATCCCCCCCAGCACACATCATCCCCCCCAGCACACATCATCCCCCCCAGCACACATCATCCCCCCCCAGCACACATCCCCCTCAGCACACATCCCCCCAGCACACATCATCCCCCCCAGCACACATCATCCCCCCAGCACACATCATCCCCCCAGCACACATCATCCCCCCAGCACACATCATCCCCCCCAGCACACATGCACACATCATCCCTCCCAGCACACATCATCCCCCTAGCAAACATCATCCCCCCAGCACACATCATCCCCTCCAGCACACATGCACACATCATCCCCCCCAGCACACATCCTCCCCCCCAGCACACATGCACATATCATCCCTCCCAGCACACATCATCCCTCCCAGCACACATGCACACATCAATCCCCCCCAGCACACATCATCCCCCCCAGCACACATGCACACATCATCCCCCCAGCACACATCATCCCCCCCAGCACACATGCACACATCATCCCCCCAGCACACATCATCCCCCCAGCACACATCATCCCCCAGCACACATCATCCCCCCAGCACACATGCACACATCATCCCCCCAGCACACATCATCCCCCCCAGCACACATGCACACATCATCCCCCCAGCACACATCATCCCCCCAGCACACATCATCCCCCCCAGCACACATGCACACATCATCCCCCCAGCACACATCATCCCCCAGCAGACATGCACACATCATCCCCCCAGCACACATCATCCCCCCCAGCACACATCATCCCCCCCAGCACACATGCACACATCATCCCCCCCAGCACACATCATCCCCCCAGCACACATCATCCCCCCAGCACACATCATCCCCCCCAGCACACATCATCCCCCCAGCACACATCATCCCCCCAGCACACATGCACACATCATCCCCCCAGCACACATCATCCCCCCCAGCACACATGCACACATCATCCCTCCCAGCACACATCATCCCCCCAGCATACATCATCCCCTCCAGCACACATGCACACATCATCCCCCCCAGCACACATCATCCCCCCTAGCACACATGCACATATCATCCCTCCCAGCACACATCATCCCTCCCAGCACACATCATCCCCCCCAGCACACATCATCCCCCCCAGCACACATCATCCCCCCCAGCACACATCATCCCCCCAGCACACATCATCCCCCCAGCACACATGCACACATCAATCCCCCCCCAGCACACATGCACACATCATCCCCCCTAGCACACATCATCCCCCCAGCACACATCATCCCCCCCAGCACACATGCACACATCATCCCCCCCAGCACACATGCACACATCATCCCCCCCAGCACACATCATCCCCCCAGCACACATGCACACATCATCCCCCCCAGCACACATCATCCCCCCAGCAAACATCATCCCCCAGCACACATCATCCCCCCAGCACACATCATCCTCCACAGCACACATGCACACATCATCCCCCCAGCACACATGCACACATCATCCCCCCAGCACACATGCACACATCATCCCTCCCAGCACACATCATCCCCCCAGCACACATGCACACATCACCCCCCCCAGCACACATCATCCCCCAGCAGACATGCACACATCATCCCCCCCAGCACACATCATCCCCCCCAGCACACATGCACACATCATCCCCCCAGCACACATGCGCACATCATCCCCCCCAGCACACATCATCCCCCCCAGCACACATGCACACATCATCCCCCCCCGGAACACATGCACACATCATCCCCCCCCAGCACACATGCACACATCATCCCCCCAGCACACATCATCCCCCGCAGCACACATCATCCCCCCCAGCACACATGCACACATCCCCCCCCAGCACACATGCACACATCATCCCCCAGCACACATCATCCCCCCCAGCACACATGCACACAACATCCCCCCCAGCACACATCATCCCCCCCAGCACACATCATCCCCCCCAACACACATCCCCCCAGCACACATCCCCCCCAGCACACATGCACACATCATCCCCCCCAGCACACATCATCCCCCCAGCACACATCATCCCCCCCAGCACACATCATCCCCCCCAGCAAACATCATCCCCCCCAGCACACATCATCCCCCCAGCACACATCATCCCCCCCAGCACACATGCACACATCATCCCCCCAGCACACATCATCCCCCCCAGCACACATCATCCCCCCCAGCAAACATCATCCCCCCCAGCACACATCATTCCTCCCAGCACACATCATCCCCCAGCACACATCATCCCCCCAGCACACATCATCCCCTCCAGCACACATGCACACATCAATCCCCCCCAGCACACATCATCCCCCCAGCACACATGCACACATCATCCCCCCAGCACACATCATCCCCCCAAGCACACATCATCCCCCCCAGCACACATCATCCCCCCCAGCACACATCATCCCCCCAGCACACATCATCCCCCCAGCACACATGCACACATCATCCCCCAGCACACATCATCCCCCAGCAGACATGCACACATCATCCCCCCAGCACACATCATCCCCCCAGCACACATCATCCCCCAGCACACATCATCCTCCACAGCACACATGCACACATCCCCATCCCCCCCCCCCATCTACACTTACTTGCTGGGAAGCTCCAGGACCCATGTGCTTCCTGTTTTCCTCCTGCTCCTCACACAGCGGCTCCGGCCCCTCCCCCTTCCGGGGGAGTGAGGAAGAGGAGGGGGCCCTGGGAGAGTGAGGAGGAGGCCCTGTGTCTTCCTGCCTGTGCGGTAGAGCTGTGAGGAGCTTACACACAGGTAGGCTGGACTGCCGGGCCCCCCTGGATGCTAGTTTTAGCCCGGGCCCCTGACAGCTGTACCACCAATACTGCCCTGATGGCGGCCCTGCTGATTGCTATATTGTTTGCTGGCTGCTGATAATACTTTACACACTAGCCGTACAGTGATTGCTATCACTAAGAGATACGTACTAGAAAGTACAGGAAGAGAGTTTAAATCATAATTGTCGCGGCTTACTGCGTGCGAATACTCTCTATATAGCCAGCGAATTAGAGATAGCACACTAATTTATGCATTGCTATCTACTATGAGCCATGACTGTACGTAGTGGCAAGTTAGCGCTATAATCAATCGCCAATTATGCGCGATCCCGCTCGCGTCGGCGGCTGGGAGATGGCACCCAATCTGGGTTATCTCTATCTCCTAAAAGGCTAACCGCTCACAACGGCGGATACTGGACTTGCGATCTAGCCTTCCTTGCCTCTCTTAGTACCACAACCAGCGATAATACACAATGCTGCTACGTTACTTCCAACTAGGATATCAATACAGTGTGTCTCTAGACTAAAAATGCCATTGCCATCTTTCTTTCTGACTAGTTGTGTCGGAGTTTCCCGACTTTCTCAAAGTATTAGCGTTGGCGGGGGGGGCCTCAGTGGTGATTATATAGATGCTGAGGATAGTCTGCCCATGATCTGAAGATCCTAACCAATCATTGTCTTCGGGAGGGGTTTGTCCATTTAGAATAGCTTAGGCCATTTGAATTACAGGGACAGCCTCTAAATTCAGATTTCTCGGGTGATTTGCTAATCCCCGCCTCCACGATTGTTGAACTCGTTCATTCTTGCGCATGCGTTCGGACTATTCAGAATCCGTTACCTTCCACCGCGTCTGCGCCGGGACTTAGTTTTAATCTGGCTTTTCAGCATTGCGCATGCGTTGAGACTTTGATTCTGACAAGCCTTGTACTGCCCATTGCGTCTGCGCGGGGACTTAGTCTTTTTTAAGCTTGTCTCTATTACGCATGCGTTAGGACTTAGGTTTCCTCAAGTCCTGTGCTTATATTGCATCTGCTTAGACAGGTTCCATTTATGATCATGCGCTGCTGTTTATAGTTAGATACGATTATATAAGAGCTCCTACTATTAGTATGGTAAGTATGTTTCAATTTTATATTAACTCCTTAATTCCAGATAGTTGTTAAATTTGGTTGTTTTTAGTCGCTGTAATTCGTGCCTATAGTAATTTGGAAATTTCAAAAATATGTGAGAGGTAATTAATGCTTTATACATAGATCTTAAGATCTAAAATAGCACTGTGTATACTTGATTCACTTACACATATTCTATAATTATAGAAAAGGGGTAAAGGTAAACCCTTCATTTAACCCTTGTGGGGAGAGTGTCCGCAAATGGTGTATCCACCTGGCTTCAGCCTATAGGAGCTTTATATCCAAGTCTCCTTTTCTTGGCCCAAGACGTATTGCCTCGATCCCCCAGAAGGATAATCCCCTGGGGTCTCCATTATGAAATTCATTGATATGGCAGGCTACACTTGTCTCTGTCCGCGTTTTAATATTGCTTAGGTGTGAACCGATACGATTTTTAAAAGGCTGGATTGTTTTCCCAATGTATATCAGCCCACAGGGGCATTTGGCCGCATATACTATGCCTCGAGTCTGACAGTTTATGAATTGTCTTATGGTATAAGTTTTTTGATCAATTGGGTTGGTGAAAGTCTTCATTTTGGGTAGGTACTTGCAATGAACGCAAGTACCGCATGGGTAAGAGCCTTTGACATCGGATCGTAGCCATGTTGTTGGTGGATTTTCATCGATGGTATTTGAAAAGTGACTATGCACCAGATGGTCCTTTAAATTCCTTCCTCTTCTGTATGTAATACTCGGGGTGCTCGAGAGGACTTCCTTTAGATCGGGGTCAGCCTGTAATACTGGCCAGTATTGTTGAATAATCTGTCTTATCTTATAGTGTGCGGAATCAAAAGTTCCTATACATCTGATGATCTTGGATGGCATAGCAGTGTACGTGTTCTTATTTAGTGTCAAAGTTTTTATTAAGGAAGATTTAATGCATACAATAAACAGGATCAAGGCAAAATCGCCCCACGCAGGGGGGATAAAGTACATTGGATACCTCCTCCAGGTTTGGAAGAAGAAAACACAAGATCAGGGAAGAGGAAACATAAAACAAACAAACAAACAAACGGATATACCGTATTAGCATACAAGGTCGTTCAAGTGCCTGCAGGGTTTAAACATGAAGGGTAATAGAGTCCCTTGGGGGGGGAGTGGAGGGTTTAGCTCATGCATAGGTACGGAGGATTCCATCGCTAGGAAGCTAGACGGAGCATTGAAAGTAGGGATGGGGTGGTTGCGTAGTCTAGCCATGGTTGCCAGACTGCAGTGTAGCGTTCGAGTGTGTCAGTACGGGTGGCTTCAATTTTTTCATAAAGCAAGATTACATTCACCCTGTCAACAACTGCCTGGACTGACAGTGTGGGAGATCTCCATTTGGCCGCTATGTGGATTCTGGCAGCCATAAGGACGTGTTGGAGTAGTTTATGTTGTTTGAAATTAGTGGAGGGAAATTTGTCACCTAGTAAGAGTGCTGATGGCCTTTTAGGGAGGGCTTTGTGAAGCAGGGAGGAGAGAATTACCAATATAGAATCCCAAAAGCTAGAGACCACAGGGCAGGTCCACCAAGTATGCAGTGTATTGCCAGTATCTGAGCAGCCACGGAAACAGGTCGGTGGCACATGGAGATAGAATTTATGAAGGAGGCTGGGCACATAATGGACCCTATGTAGCACCTTAATCGAGGATTCCATAAGGGACACTTGCCGGCTTCCTTTAGTGATCTGTTCACAGCAATGATGCCATCGCTCTGGGGATAGTGTAAGAGCAAGGTCAGTTTCCCATTTGATCATGAAAGGTAATTTGGTCTGTGGGGGGGGAGGGGAGTTGAATGTGGAATAAAGATCGGAGATTATCCCCTTCCCGGTTGGGTCAGAATGGCAAATGTGTTCAAATGATGAGAAGGAGGAGCTAGTGTTGCCTTGCCACGGGAGGGATTCGAGAAAATGGTAAATTTGGCGTAGTCTAAACAGTTCTGAGGGCGGAATGAGGTGGTCTTGGCGAAATCTGTCTAAAGGGACTAATATGGAGTGTTGCGTAAACTTCTTGAGGGTGGTCAGATGGTTTTCCGTCCACCACCGAAATTCTGAGGGGGAAAGGCCAGGGGGGAACATAGGATTGCGAAGTATTTCTAGCATAGGGGAGGGGTTTAATTGCAATTTGTACTGGAAGCGGAGGGTTCTCCAGAGAATCAGTGAATGGTGCGTTAATGGGGACTTGGCTTTCAGTTCTCGTGGGAGAAGACCGGTGGACCATAGTAAGCCATTCAAGGAGTAGGGTTCCAACAAGGCTGATTCCAAGTGAACCCAGCGGGGTGCATTTTGTCGGGCGGAGATCACGGAAAGTTGGGCAATACGAGCAGCCTTAGAGTACCTGTCAAAATGAGGAACTGAGAGGCCTCCCAGTCTTTTGTGATAGTGCATAATAGATTTAGCTATTCTGGCTTTAGCATTGTTCCAAATAAATTTGAAAACTTGTGCTTGAAATCTATGGAGGTCATGGGCAATTATGGGTATTGGGAGGGCCCTGAATAGGTATAGCAACTGGGGGAGGGTTACCATTTTAATTGCATTTATCCTGTCGACCCACGATAGGGAGGGGGAGGACCACTGAGTCAACTCTTGGGCCAAACGACTAAATAAGGGGGTATAGTTCCATTTATAGACTGAGGCCAGTGTTGCAGGGATATTTACTCCCAGGTATGTGAGGTAATGCTCTCTAAATTGGAAAGGGAATGTATCTATAAGGTGGTGTCGCTCTGGAGGGGCAGTGTTGATAAGTAAGGCCTCAGATTTATCTACATTAACTCTAAGTCCAGATAATGTTTCAAAGGTGTGAAGGAGTGAGAGGAGATTTGGAACAGAGATGAGAGGGTTGTGGAGGGTGAGGAGAAGGTCGTCCGCAAAAAGGCTGCATTTGTAGGTTTGGTCTCGTATAATAGGTCCCTGAATGTCCGGGTGCATTCGTATGGCTTCAGCAATGGGTTCCATTGCTAGAGCAAATAGGGCTGGGGAAAGAGGGCATCCCTGCCTAGTACCTCTGGTGATAGGGATTTGGTTAGGAGAGCTAGAAGGGAGTTTTAGGAATGCTGCAGGTGAGTCGTATAAGAGCTGTAGTGCTTTAACAAAGGGGCCTGAAAAGCCTAGTTTTTGTAAAACTTGGAAGAGATATGGCCATGATAAGGAGTCAAAGGCTTTCTCTATATCGAGTGCCAAGAGAAATAGGGGGCGCTTGTTCAGGTGAGCGGCATGGATCAGATTGAGGGTGCGGCGTATATTATCAGATGAATCCTATCTGGTCTTTGTGTATTAGTGAGGGGAGTAGTAGGTTAAGTCTCTGGGCTAAGATGGAGGTGAAAATTTTCAAATCAATGTTGAGGAGGGAGATAGGCCGATAGTTTTTAGTCTGCAGGGGGTCCTTGTTAGGTTTTGGGATGACAGTAATTAATGCTGTGTAAAATTCAGGTGGCATTTGCTTTCCAGCTAGGATGTCATTATAGGCTGATTTAAGGTGAGGTATGAGGAGGGTGGAGAACTTTTTAAAATAAAGGGCAGTGAGGCCATCTGGGCCCGGGGACTTCCCGTTTTTTAGGTGTTTTATAGTGGCTGCTATCTCTTCTTCAGTAATATCCCGTCCTAGTGAGGTGGCCGCTTCAGCTGTCAGTGTGGGTAGACGTAGCATTTGTAGGAAAGTTGTAATGTCAGGTAGGGAAGGAGGAGCGGGTTCAGAATATAAGGAGGTGTAATATTCACAGAACGTTTTGTAAATGGTGTCAGGGTTAGATGTAGGGGAGCCTCTCGGTCCATTTATCTGGTATATGGTGTTGAGTTTTTCTTTGGAACGGAGTTTTGCTGCTAGTAGTTTGTCTGGTTTGTTAGCAAACCGGTAGTAGGTGGCTTGGGTCCACCTAATGGCTTTTTCAGCTCTATTTGTTAGAATGGAAGATAACTGCATCTTAATAGTTTTAATCTGTCTATGGAGGAACAAGGAGGGGGCATGTTGGTTTGCAATTTCTAGGCGGTGTAGTTGATGTTCTAAGGTAGTTTGCAGTTTGGTTCTCTCTTTCTTCCTTTGTGCTGCTTTTTTAATTAGGGTGCCTCTGACATAAGGTTTATGAGCCATCCAGACAACACCGGGTGTTAATACTAAAGTAGGAGCGCAGATCAGCCTCTATTTCAGACCTTACTGTCGGGTCTGTCAGCATGGCCTCATTGAGTCGCCAGCGGAATGGAGGTGGAGAGGTGGTGTTGAAGAGGAAGACTGACAAGACACTGTCATGGTCTGACCAGGAGGAGACCACGTGCCTAGAATACAGCAAAGATGGAAGAGCTGGGGAATTTGTGAGGATCATGTCAATTCTTGAGTATGATCGGTGGGAAGGTGAGTAGTAGGTGTACCCTTTGTGTGGGCCATGCGATTCTCTCCACGTATCTGTCAGGACGTGTGTTTCAATAAGTGCGTGAAATCTGGCCCGGTCTGTCTTGGACAAGTCGGAGCGGGTGGCAGTTGTGCTATCTAGGGATGGGTTCCATGTAAAGTTAAAGTCTCCGCACCAGATGAGCGTATGGTATTGTAGGGATGCTAGTTTGCGTAAAATATGTTGGAAGGTGTGGAACGGCTTATCCGGGGGAGCATAACTATTCACTATGCAGACCGTGTGTGACATGAGAGAACCAAGCAATATGATATATCGGCCTTCAGTATCTGCTATTGATGAAGTAATTTGGAGCGGAAAGGAATTTTTAAGAAGTGTAAGGGTTCCTCGTTTTTTTCGTTCATGCGTTGCTACATAAAAACGAGTATAGTTCTTGTGGAAGTACCTGGGTTGTGAGGTGTTAGAGAAATGGGTCTCCTGAAGACATATGATGTCTGGGTGGTGTTTACTGTAATCAATGAAGGCTTTCCGTCTCTTTTGGGGTGAGTTGAACCCTCTAACATTGTGGGAGAGTACAATGCACATGGTTAAGAAGTGGAGGAATGTTGCTAAGGGAGCTCATGAATAGAAAGGGGTTAGAGTTAGGGACCTGCACGGTAAGGAAGGCATTGTAAAATCTAGACCTAAGCAAAACAGTATATGACCAATAGATAATGTAAAACAGATGAGAAGTAATAAACAGCATAACAAAATGGGGTGGTGTGAGCACCCCGATAGGAATGCCAGAGGACATCAAGTGGGTCGGATGTCGTGCATCTGGCATTATATTGGGCAGCACAATTCACAACTGCCAGGGTGACCATGTGAAAGAACAATAGAAAACAAACGAGGAAGTAGAAATAGAAATCAGTCCAGTTCCCCCATTAGACTCCCATAGCAAATACCTGAGGGTCTGCAATGTTGGGTTTATGTGGAGTATAAGGCAAGAGAATCGGGTGGTCATTGCAGACTTGGAAGTCTATGAAGGTTTACACCTTCTTGGAGTGGGATGGGGGAATGGTAAACTCACAGTTCTGAAGTTCTATGTTCGAGACGACTGGCACGTTCAGTCATCAGGTGGTTCAGGATCCCGCCGAGGTGTCTGGGCTCGTCCCACTGCTGTCCAGGTTCTGGCAGGTCATCTTGGTTCAGTTGGAAGTGGATCTTGCGGGTCCATCGGGATGTTCAGTCTTTCCAGTGTCTGTCGTCCATCTTCCAGGGAGCGAATGGAGTGTTGGGAGTTGTCATGAAGAAACGCCAAGGCGAACGGGAAATTCCAGCGGTATTTTATGTTGGCCTTTTGCAAAGCCATGGTGATTGGCCTGAGTTCTCGGCACCTGGCTAAGGTCATCGGACTTATATCAGCAAATAGTTGCACTGCACCTGGCACTCCAGGTAGAACTGCAGAGTTTCTGGACGCTGCTAGGATCATATTTCGGGCTTCGGCATGGTGTAGATTGAGAACAACGTCCCTAGGTATGTTTGGGTTTCGGGGTCTGCCCAGTGCTCGGTGAATGCGGGTAATGCGAAAGGTCTCTGGTGGTAGCTGAGGTAACAGAGCGGAGAAAAGGTTAAGGGCTGTCTCTTTGAGGGCAGTTATATTTTCCGGGAGGCCTCTAATTCGAATATTCGCTCTACGAGACCTGTTTTCAAGGTCTTCTAACTTCAGCTCAAGGGCGGCGATCTTGTGGTCTTGATCTGTAAGTCGCAGCTTGTCTTCTTCTAGAGCATCTGCCACTTCGTCCATACGTTGTTCCAGGTCTGATGTGCGTTGGCCCAGTTCATGTATTTGCTTGGTAAAGGTTTCCACAGCAGCGGATAATTCCAACTTGAATGTGGCCTGGATAGATTGTAAAAGTTCTGTGGTAGAGATTACCGAGCCATCTGTTGGGCGAGTGGTCGATGTTGTGGGCTGTGAATGTGGGGGGGATGACGACGGTGAGGTAGAAGCCATGTTGGGGCGTGTGTTCTCAGAGGCTGAAGAATAGAATTGCTGTAGAGTACGGGTGGTAGCAGTCTTGGAAGATGTACGTTTATTCCGGTTCATATTGCAGAGCAGTGAGTGGCTTCAGTAGAGCATCGAAGATCGCTACACGGTCACATTAGGCTGGCAGTTGGGGGCAAAGAGCTACTGGCTACATTTAGCTTGCCAGATGTTGCACGTGCGCCCGTTACATCCTAAGAGAGCGTGGGTACAATTAATGTAAAGAAGGCACTACAGCGGACAGAAGTGTCTCAGAGGAGGAAGGTGGAGCAGTAGGGGTAAGTTGGTGCGATAACAGCTCCTTCTGCAGGAATGTTCTGTTATATGAGACAGGTATAGGTAGTAGTCAGCAGGTGACCGCAGGACACTGTGGTGCGAGACCGCAGGTAGATAAGGACTAGCAGCAAAAGCGTGCTAATGGGAAGTTTCTTCCCCGTGTGAGTTCTCTTGTAGAGGAAAGTTGTTGGTACTGGCCAGTGGGTGGCAGTGGAGGACTGTATATTGGGACCGCAGGGAGATCTCAGTTCGATGAGGCTGTGCGGTAGGAGCAGGTTATTAAGAGACCTCTTCACTGTGTCAATTCATTTGTAGATGGGATTTACTGGTAGTGGCAAATATGTGGCATCAGAGTGCTGGAAGATTGTGAGAAAGATTCTAGCCCCTGTATTAACTTGTATAGGGGGCAGTGTCAGGTTATGGCCAGAAGGTGGCAGCAGAGAGCTGGAAGACTGTGGTAATGGTTCTAGCCTCCGTATTAACTTGTATAGGAGGCAGTGGCAGGTTATGGCCAGAAGGTGGCAGTAGTGCACTGTAAGTTAGGATCTAGTGTTCCCAGTAGGAGATTTCTAATAGATGCGGCCTGACTGTGCAGTCGCACAGTCACCAGGGTGTCAGTTGCTGTGTCACCAGGCCACTGGAGTGAAGGGGGAGCTCTGCAGGTGTGGGATTCTGTGCCAGTGCAGCACTGCAGGTTTGGTGCACTGTGTCAG
The DNA here is from genome assembly GCA_027789725.1 of Dendropsophus ebraccatus. Classification (NCBI taxonomy): domain Eukaryota; kingdom Metazoa; phylum Chordata; class Amphibia; order Anura; family Hylidae; genus Dendropsophus; species Dendropsophus ebraccatus. Next base: position 1,314,607 of record JAQFWZ010000056.1, on the reverse strand, counting down.
TGCAGCCCCCGGTAATTCCAAGATGGCGGAATTCGCGCCAGTTCTTTTCCCTGTAGCTCTCTGGAGAGCCCAACTCACTGTGTTCCTGATTGCTGTGGGACCTCCTGGGGATGATCCGACCTGGAGGTGAGCTGATGTTGTCCCTGTGGCTTCTCTGCACTCGCGCGAGTCCGGGCGTACTCCCGACCGGAAGTGTGTGGGGCCCGGCTTGCTGGTGCTACTAGAGGCCGGGGCTTCAGAGCAGCAGGTAGGCCTCGGCTGGAGGTAGTACAGGGCTGGGTCGGGGATCTCCTGGCTGTGAGCCCTTGTGATGCAGGGGGGGCTGTGATGGGTTTGGGGATGTTTGGGGTGTGGGAAATGGGGTAGAATAAGAGAAAAGCTGCAGAGCTGCAGAAAGTGCGTCTGGCAGTCTCAGCATACAGGCCACGCCCCCCACGTGTTCTTATTTAGTAAGCTATTGCAATCTGTGGTTCTTGCTCTATAGAAGGCCCTATGGAGCACTTTTTTTGGGTATCCCCTATTGACAAATCTGCGGTATAGTATGTTGCATTCATCCAGAAATGCCTCTTCAGTGGAGCAATTTCTCCATGCTCTAAGGTACTGTCTGACCGGGATTCCCCTTTTAAGGGGTGTGGGATGAAAGCTTTTCCATTGTAGAAAGCTATTAGTGGCGGTCGATTTTCGGTATATTTTTGTCGAAAGATCTCCATTTTTTTCGATTGTGATCGTAAGGTCCAAAAAATGGATTTGATTAGAGTGAATTTCGCTGGTCAGAGTGAGTCCTATAGTATTAGAATTGAGGTTTTTAACTAACTCATTGAAGAGCGTTACATCTCCGTCCCACAATATTAGGACATCATCGATGTAACGCCCCCAGAATAGTATATAGTCGGTGTATCGATGGTGATTCTCATTAAAGACATGGGTGGCCTCCCACCAGCCTAGATAGAGATTGGCGTAGGTGGGGGCACAACTGGTGCCCATTGCAGTACCAGTCTTCTGGAGGTAAAATTTTTTGTCAAAAATAAAATAATTGTGTGATAACAGAAAATTAAGTAATTTGAGTATGAGTTTATTGTGAGGTATGAACGTATTACCCCTACTTGACAGAAAATAATCTACGGCATGGATGCCGTGCTCATGATTAATGCTGGTATAGAGGGCCTCTACGTCTAAACTGGCCAGCATCACCTCAGAGGTGACTGATATTTCCTGCAATTTTTTAACTGTGGCTGTTGTGTCTTTAAGATAGGATGGTAACGTTTCGACAAATGGGGCCAGTACCTGATCCACATATTTGCTTATCCCTTCAGTGAGGCAATTATTGCCCGAAACTATCGGACGTCCTGGTATGGGTGTCCTTTGTTTGTGGACTTTTGGAAAGGCGTAGAATGTGGCCAGTGTGGCAGTAGAGTTGTAAAGAGCCTTGAACTCGAGATCTGATATAAATTTTTGTCCTTTAGCTTCAGTGAGTAGATTTTTAAGTTCGGTCGAAAATTCTTTTGAGGGGTCCGATTGTAATATTTCGTATGTAGCGTCATCTTGTAATAACCGCAAGCACATCTGTTTATAGTCATCTTTTTCCATAATTACTAGATTTCCACCTTTGTCTGAAGGCTTTATTTCAATTTGTTGATTTTTGGTAAGGTTCTTCAATGCTTGGTTTTCTTGGTGAGTGAGATTCATATCATTTTTGGAGATTTTTGTTTCAGTTTTTTTGTATGTCGTTACATACCAGATTTACAAACTTTTCGATGTTGTGAAATGTCACCAATGATGGTGTAAACAGGGACTTTGGTCGTAGGTTTGTAGCAGGTGCTGAGAATTCATATATTCCTGTTTCGTTCTCTGTTTGTAGATCAAAGAGGGTCTTTATTGCCTCTCTTTCTCTTGCAGATATATTAGATGGATTAGCTTGTTTGTTTTTATAAAACTTGTGAAGTGCTAGTTTTCTAGCAAAGAGGTGAATATCTTTTATCCAAGTAAATTAGTCAAACCGGGGGGTTTGGATCTCCACATCTGTTAGTGTGGTTGAGGATAGGTTCATAATTTGTGGTTTTTCATTTGTTAGTATGGAGGATTCTTGTACGCCCATTGACTGCGATCCCTGAGTTGCGCTGGCCCTAAAAAATGACTTGTGATAGGAGGTTGAATAGTGAGTGGGGCAAAATTTGCTTGTTGTTGTTGTGTGTGCCCAGATATGGTGATTGGTGCATTGTTGATTATAGTGCTGGGGTGTGCAGAGGATAAGGGAGGTATACCAGATAATGGTGATGGTGCAGAATTTAGAGTTAGTGCTGGTGTTGTTTCCTGTGGTCTCTGATATTGTGGTGCTTGATTCTGTGTCCATCCTTGATTTGTTGCTTGGTATTGTGCTTGCTGTCTTCTATTCCTTGGTTTCCGTGTTTGTTTTTTAGGGTTAAAATTCCTTACTTTCTGTTGTTGATAGCTACTGTTATCTGAAAAGGTTGGATCCTCCGTACCGGAATAGTCTGATTCTGAATATTCAGAGTATTGATACTTGTTCGTGTTGTTGGTCTCTTTGTAGATTTCCCCTGTTTCAAAATCTCTTTTATCGCGAATATATTTGCGGTGCTTTCGCTCTTTTATCTCGGATTGGAAGATCTCTATGTGTCGCTGCAACCTCGTTTCGAAGTTTGTAAATTCCGGATTGGTATTAAAAAATTGAATTTGTTGAAGTTGTGTCTCTAATTGTGTCATTAGTTTCGCGAAAACAATCTTTTCATATGTTAATAAGTACTCTAGCATCCGTATTTAATTGGCGGTCATTAATTCATGCCAGCCCTTGATGAATTCGGCGTCTTCTTGGTGTGCGTTTGGGCGGATAATGATGCGGAGCCCCCGATACACTATTTTCTGATCAATATATGTTTGGAGACTACTGATCTCCCACCATGACCTGATATAACTCTTGTAGGTCTTTTGTAATTCCTTGAATGCTGTATTTATATCGATACTGTTTAGGGGGAGATCTGCTAAGGAGAACACTTGATTTGCGGCACTCTGAAGGGTCTCGGTTGATAGTATATTAGACAGAAAACTTGCCATAATACGTGACCGTATTTAGTTGTCTGTGTCAATGGTACTTGCCCACTGTTAATGGGGGATAGGATCGAGTATTGAGAGGGTTAACTCTCTATGTATTAGATTGAGGTGAGTGATCCCAACCTTTAGGGAGGTATTGATCTACAATTTTTAAATTTAAGCAAAAGGCTAGAATACCCTACTTGCCCAAAAGGTAAAATTTAACTTTTATTGATACTTGATTAAAAGAGAAAAGAAAAAGGTGTGCAGTGATTGTGTATATACAGTGTTACTAAAAATAGACACACACTAATGTATCTATAGTTGGATTTAGTAGTGTATTGTCAAATTTATAAGTCCCATTGTGTATTATCGCTGGTTGTGGTACTAAGAGAGGCAAGGAAGGCTAGATCGCAAGTCCAGTATCCGCCGTTGTGAGCGGTTAGCCTTTTAGGAGATAGAGATAACCCAGATTGGGTGCCATCTCCCAGCCGCCGACACGAGCAGGATTGCGCATAATTGGCGATTGATTATAGCGCTAAATTGCCACTACGTACAGTCATGGCTCATAGTAGATAGCAATGCCTAAATTAGTGTGCTATCTCTAATTCGCTGGCTATATAGAGAGTATTCGTACGCAGTAAGCGGCGACAATTATGATTTAAACTCTCTTCCTGTACTTTCTAGTACGTATCTCTTAGTGATAGCGATCACTGTACGGCTAGTGTGTAAAGTATTATCAGCAGCCAGCAAACAATATAGCAATCAGCAACTGCTGAACTAGCTGTCAATCACAACACATGCCGCACGGAAAATGCATCAAGTTAAGTGGTGACTGATACAATGGAGAATAAATGATTCAATGTACATAGCGTATGTGTAAAAAGATAAAGGGACAATCCTCTCTTGGTGTATAAGTATCGCGGGCCCGCGGCATATCATTGAAGGATCCCCAATTGTTGCCATTGTATCTAAATATCACACCATAGAAATTAGTTGTAATTCTCACACTATCTCTCAGCATCAATAACTAAGATCCCAGTATTGGAAAATAACCCAAGGACTTATAAATTTGACAATACACCACTAAATCCAACTATAGATACATCAGTGTGTGTCTATTTTAAGTAACACTGTATATACACAATCACTGCACACTTTTTTCTTTTCTCTTTTAATCAAGTATCAATAAAAGTTAAATTTTACCTTTTGGGCAAGTAGGGTATTCTAGCCTTTGGCTTAAATTAAAAAGAAAAACTGAGTTTCATTCCTAGCACATAGTCAAAAAATTGCCCCTTTGACTTACAATGGAGTGCAAAAGATGTTTTTCCTCTGTCCCTTTAAGAGGTAGGAGTCAAACCTTAACGGTTCTTAGGTGCCCAGGGGGCACCTCATCCAACCCGCACTGAGTTTCATTCCTAGCACCTTGGGGCAAAAACGTGTTTTTGCACGTATTAGAAGTGATCTATGCATTCCCATAGGAAATCACTGGAATCTCCATTCACTAGCGTCGGGTGCATATATACTAAAGCCGATCCTGGGTGCTTAAGGTGCCTATCATCCAATCCGCACTGAGTTTCATTTCTAGCACATAGCCAAAAAATCGCTCCATTGCAGAAAGGGTCATTTTTCTCGGTCCCTTTAAGAGGTAGGAGTTAAACAAGCTTAGGTCTGTGGTGCCCAGGGGGGACCCCATCCAGCTCGCACTGAGTTTCATTCCTACCACCTTAGGGAAAAAAGGCGTTTTTTCGAGGCTTAGAAGTAATCTCTTCAATTCCCTTAGGAAATCAACGGCGTCTCTATTCAATTGTGTTGAGCGCATATCAGGTGGAATTTCTCTGCCGGCTTAAGAGATACACGTGAAACTAAAGCCGATCCTGGGTGCCTAAGGTGCCCAACATCCAATCCGCGCTGAGTTTTATTCCTAGCACATAGCCAAAAAATCGCCCCATTGACTTACATTGGAGTGCAGAAAGGGTCATTTTTTCTCTGTCCCTTTAAGAGGTAGGAGTTAAACAAGCTTTGGTCTGCGGAGCCCAGTGGGGACCACATCCAGCCCGTACTGAGTTTCATTCCTACCACCTTAGGGAAAAAAGTCATTTTTTCGAGGCTTAGAAGTCATTTCTTCAATTCCCATAGGAAATCAACGGCGTCTCTATTCAATTGTGTGGAGCGCATATCAGGTGGGTTTTCTCTGCCGGCTTAAGAGATACACGTGAAACTAAAGCCGATCCTGGGTGCCTAAGGTGCCTATCATCCAATCCGCACTGAATTTCATTCCTAGCACATAGCCAAAAAATCGCCCCATTGACTTACATTGGAGTGCAGAAAGGGTCTTTTATTTCGGTCTCTTTAAGAGGTAGGAGTTAAACAAGCTTAGGTCTGCGGTGCCCAGGGGGGACCCCATCCAGCCCGCACTGAGTTTCATTCCTATCAACTTAGGGAAAAAAGTCATTTTTTCGAGGCTTAGAAGTCATTTCTTTAATTCCCATAGGAGATCAACGGCGTCTCTATTCAATTGTGTGGAGCGCATATCAGGTGGGTTTTCTCTGCCGGCTTAAGAGATTAACGTGAAACTAAAGCCGATCCTGGGTGCCTAAGGTGCCTAGCATCCAATCCGCACTGAATTTCATTCCTAGCACATAGCCAAAAAATCGCCCCATTGACTTACATTGGAGTGCAGAAAGGGTCATTTTTTCTCGGCCCCTTTAAGAGGTAGGAGTTAAACAAGCTTAGGTCTGCGGTGCCCAGGGGGGACCCCATCCAGCCCGCACTAAGTTTCATTCCTACCAGCTTAGGAAAAAAAGTCATTATTTCGAGGCTTAGAAGTCATTTCTGCAATTCCCATAGAAAATCAACGGCGTCTCTATTCAATTGTGTGGAGCGCATATCAGGTGGGTTTTCTCTGCCGGCTTAAAAGATACACATGAAACTAAAGCCGATCCTGGGTCCCCAGGGTGCCTGTCATCCAATCCGCACTGAATTTCATTTCTAGCACATAGCCAAAAAATCGCCCCATTGACTTACATTGGAGTGCAGAAAAGGTCATTTTTTCTCGGTCCCTTTAAGAGGTAGGAGTTAAACAAGCTTAGGTCTGCGGTGCCCAGGGGGGACCCCATCCAGCCCGCACTGAGTTTCATTCCTACCACCTTAGGAAAAAAAGTCATTATTTCGAGGCTTAGAAGTCATTTCTGCAATTCCCATAGAAAATCAACGGCGTCTCTATTCAATTGTGTGGAGCGCATATCAGGTGGGTTTTCTCTGCCGGCTTAAGAGATACACATGAAACTAAAGCCGATCCTGGGTCCCCAGGGTGCCTGTCATCCAATCCGCACTGAATTTCATTTCTAGCACATAGCCAAAAAATTGCCCCATTGACTTACATTGGAGTGCAGAAAAGGTCATTTTTTCTCGGTCCCTTTAAGAGGTAGGAGTTAAACAAGCTTAGGTCTGCGGTGCCCAGGGGGGACTCCATCCAGCCCGCACTGAGTTTCATTCCTACCACCTTAGGAAAAAAAGTCATTATTTCGAGGCTTAGAAGTCATTTCTGCAATTCCCATAGAAAATCAACGGCGTCTCTATTCAATTGTGTGGAGCGCATATCAGGTGGGTTTTCTCTGCCGGCTTAAGAGATACACATGAAACTAAAGCCGATCCTGGGTCCCCAGGGTGCCTGTCATCCAATCCGCACTGAATTTCATTTCTAGCACATAGCCAAAGAATCGCCCCATTGACCTACATTGGAGTGCAGAAAAGGTCATTTTTTCTTGGTCCCTTTAAGAGGTAGGAGTTAAACAAGCTTAGGTCTGCGGTGCCCAGGGGGGACCCCATCCAGCCCGCACTGAGTTTCATTCCTACCACCTTAGGAAAAAAAGTCATTATTTCGAGGCTTAGAAGTCATTTCTGCAATTCCCATAGAAAATCAATGGCAAACATTCTCAAACACATTACACTCACACCGACAAATGATAGAAATCGACATAATGTGTATATATACATGATACTGATTTTGGGACTTGACTCTGTGACGTCAACAAGCGATCTTCAGGTAAGGAAATACAATCCGTTTGTAGACAACATTGATATAAGGTGGCTTAGAACGGAATTACGACGCCTTAAGTTATCTGTTTTCCATATTAATTACAGCTGCATACCCCCCCCCCACTTTCCAGCCTTTTCCCCCCCATACCTTTATGTACTGTTTTGTCATCCACTTTAGTTTACCCTACCTTCTCCGAGTTCACCCATTCCCATTACCTATCCTGTCCCCTTTCCTTTATTTGTTTTCCTTTCCATTTTCATACACATTATGTTATTAACGTGGACTCCACAAAGGTCGTATTGCAAGCATTTTCGGAATGTTAAACATTTTTAGTGGACTCATCCGCTACCCCTTTTGAAAAATTTGTTAAAACTTTCCTTCAATAAAATCTAAATTAGTAAGAAAATCAATGGCGTCTCTATTCAATTGTGTGGAGCGCATATCAGGTGGGTTTTCTCTGCCGGCTTAAGAGATACACATGAAACTAAAGCCGGTCCTGGGTCCCCAGGGTGCCTGTCATCCAATCCGCACTGAATTTCATTTCTAGCACATAGCCCAAAAATCGCCCCATTGACTTACATTGGAGTGCAGAAAAGGTCATTTTTTCTCGGTCCCTTTAAGAGGTAGGAGTTAAACAAGCTTAGGTCTGCGGTGCCCAGGGGGGACCCCATCCAGCCCGCACTGAGTTTCATTCCTACCACCTTAGGAAAAAAAGTCATTATTTCGAGGCTTAGAAGTCATTTCTGCAATTCCCATAGAAAATCAACGGCGTCTCTATTCAATTGTGTGGAGCGCATATCAGGTGGGTTTTCTCTGCCGGCTTAAGAGATACACATGAAACTAAAGCCGATCCTGGTTCCCCAGGGTGCCTGTCATCCAATCCGCACTGAATTTCATTTCTAGCACATAGCCAAAAAATCGCCCCATTGACTTACATTGGAGTGCAGAAAAGGTCATTTTTTCTCGGTCCCTTTAAGAGGTAGGAGTTAAACAAGCTTAGGTCTGCGGTGCCCAGGGGGAACCCCATCCAGCCCGCACTGAGTTTCATTCCTACCACCTTAGGAAAAAAAGTCATTATTTCGAGGCTTAGAAGTCATTTCTGCAATTCCCATAGAAAATCAACGGCGTCTCTAATTCAATTGTGTGGAGCGCATATCAGGTGGGTTTTCTCTGCCGGCTTAAGAGATACACATGAAACTAAAGCCGATCCTGGGTGCCCAGGGTGCCTGTCATCCAATCCGCACTGAATTTCATTTCTAGCACATAGCCCAAAAATCGCCCCATTGACTTACATTGGAGTGCAGAAAAGGTCATTTTTTCTCGGTCCCTTTAAGAGGTAGGAGTTAAACAAGCTTAGGTCTGCGGTGCCCAGGGGGGACCCCATCCAGCCCGCACTGAGTTTCATTCCTACCACCTTAGGAAAAAAAGTCATTATTTCGAGGCTTAGAAGTCATTTCTGCAATTCCCATAGAAAATCAACGGCGTCTCTATTCAATTGTGTGGAGCGCATATCAGGTGGGTTTTCTCTGCCGGCTTAAGAGATACACATGAAACTAAAGCCGATCCTGGGTCCCCAGGGTGCCTGTCATCCAATCCGCACTGAATTTCATTTCTAGCACATAGCCCAAAAATCGCCCCATTGACTTACATTGGAGTGCAGAAAAGGTCATTTTTTCTCGGTCCCTTTAAGAGGTAGGAGTTAAACAAGCTTAGGTCTGCGGTGCCCAGGGGGGACCCCATCCAGCCCGCACTGAGTTTCATTCCTACCACCTTAGGAAAAAAAGTCATTATTTCGAGGCTTAGAAGTCATTTCTGCAATTCCCATAGAAAATCAACGGCGTCTCTATTCAATTGTGTGGAGCGCATATCAGGTGGGTTTTCTCTGCCGGCTTAAGAGATACACATGAAACTAAAGCCGATCCTGGGTCCCCAGGGGTGCCTGTCATCCAATCCGCACTGAATTTCATTTCTAGCACATAGCCAAAAAATCGCCCCATTGACTTACATTGGAGTGCAGAAAAGGTCATTTTTTCTCGGTCCCTTTAAGAGGTAGGAGTTAAACAAGCTTAGGTCTGCGGTGCCCAGGGGGAACCCCATCCAGCCCGCACTGAGTTTCTTTCCTACCACCTTAAGAAAAAAAGTCATTATTTCGAGGCTTAGAAGTCATTTCTGCAATTCCCATAGAAAATCAACTGCGTCTCTAATCAATTGTGTGGAGCGCATATCAGGTGGGTTTTCTCTGCCGGCTTAAGAGATACACATGAAACTAAAGCCGATCCTAGGTCCCCAGGGTGCCTGTCATCCAATCCGCACTGAATTTCATTTCTAGCACATAGCCAAAAAATCGCCCCATTGACTTACATTGGAGTGCAGAAAAGGTCATTTTTTCTCGGTCCCTTTAAGAGGTAGGAGTTAAACAAGCTTAGGTCTGCGGTGCCCAGGGGGGACTCCATCCAGCCCGCACTGAGTTTCATTCCTACCACCTTAGGAAAAAAAGTCATTATTTCGAGGCTTAGAAGTCATTTCTGCAATTCCCATAGAAAATCAATGGCGTCTCTATTCAATTGTGTGGAGCGCATATCAGGTGGGTTTTCTCTGCCGGCTTAAGAGATACACATGAAACTAAAGCCGGACCCTGGGTGCCTAGGGTGCCTGTCATGCAATCCGCACTGAATTTCATTTCTAGCACATAGCCCAAAAATCGCCCCATTGACTTACATTGGAGTGCAGAAAAGGTCATTTTTTATCGGTCCCTTTAAGAGGTAGGAGTTAAACAAGCTTAGGTCTGCGGTGCCCAGGGGGGACCCCATCCAGCCCGCACTGAGTTTCATTCCTACCACCTTAGGAAAAAAAGTCATTATTTCGAGGCTTAGAAGTCATTTCTGCAATTCCCATAGAAAATCAACGTCGTCTCTATTCAATTGTGTGGAGCGCATATCAGGTGGGTTTTCTCTGCCGGCTTAAGAGATACACATGAAACTAAAGCCGATCCTGGGTTCCTTAGGGTGCCTGTCATCCAATCCGCACTGAATTTCATTTTTAGCACATAGCCAAAAAATCGCCCCATTGACTTACATTGGAGTGCAGAAAAGGTCATTTTTTATCGGTCCCTTTAAGAGGTAGGAGTTAAACAAGCTTAGGTCTGCGGTGCCCAGGGGGAACCCCAACCAGCCCGCACTGAGTTTCATTCCTACCACCTTAGGAAAAAAAGTCATTATTTTGAGGCTTAGAAGTCATTTCTGCAATTCCCATAGAAAATCAACGGCGTCTCTATTCAATTGTGTGGAGCGCATATCAGGTGGGTTTTCTCTGCCGGCTTAAGAGATACACATGAAACTAAAGCCGATCCTGGGTCCCCAGGGTGCCTGTCATCCAATCCGCACTGAATTTCATTTCTAGCACATAGCCAAAAAATCGCCCCATTGACTTACATTGGAGTGCAGAAAAGGTCATTTTTTCTCGGTCCCCTTTAAGAGGTAGGAGTTAAACAAGCTTAGGTCTGCGGTGCCCAGGGGGGACCCCATCCAGCCCGCACTGAGTTTCATTCCTACCACCTTAGGAAAAAAAGTCATTATTTCGAGGCTTAGAAGTCATTTCTGCAATTCCCATAGAAAATCAACGGCGTCTCTATTCAATTGTGTGGAGCGCATATCAGGTGGGTTTTCTCTGCCGGCTTAAGAGATACACAGTGAAACTAAAGCCGATCCTGGGTGCCCTAGGGTGCCTGTCATCCAATCCGCACTGAATTTCATTTCTAGCACATAGCCAAAAAAATCGCCCCATTGACTTACATTGGAGTGCAGAAAAGGTCATTTTTTCTCGGTCCCTTTAAGAGGTAGGAGTTAAACAAGCTTAGGTCTGCGGTGCCCAGGGGGGACCCCATCCAGCCCGCACTGAGTTTCATTCCTACCACCTTAGGAAAAAAAGTCATTATTTCGAGGCTTAGAAGTCATTTCTGCAATTCCCATAGAAAATCAACGGCGTCTCTATTCAATTGTGTGGAGAGCATATCAGGTGGGTTTTCTCTGCCGGCTTAAAAGATACACATGAAACTAAAGCCGATCCTGGGTCCTAGGGTGCCTGTCATCCAATCCGCACTGAATTTCATTTCTAGCACATAGCCAAAAAATCGCCCCATTGACTTACATTGGAGTGCAGAAAAGGTCATTTTTTCTCGGTCCCTTTAAGAGGTAGGAGTTAAACAAGCTTAGGTCTGCGGTGCCCAGGGGGGGACCCCATCCAGCCCGCACTGAGTTTCATTCCTACCACCTTAGGAAAAAAAGTCATTATTTCGAGGCTTAGAAGTCATTTCTGCAATTCCCATAGAAAATCAACGGCGTCTCTATTCAATTGTGTGGAGCGCATATCAGGTGGGTTTTCTCTGCCGGCTTAAGAGATACACATGAAACTAAAGCCGATCCTGGGTGCCTAGGGTGCCTGTCATCCAATCCGCACTGAATTTAATTTCTAGCACATAGCCAAAAAATCGCCCCATTGACTTACATTGGAGTGCAGAAAAGGTCATTTTTCTCGGTCCCCTTTAAGAGGTAGGAGTTAAACAAGCTTAGGTCTGCGGTGCCCAGGGGGGACCCCATCCAGCCCACACTGAGTTTCATTCCTACCACCTTAGGAAAAAAAGTCATTATTTCGAGGCTTAGAAGTCATTTCTGCAATTCCCATAGAAAATCAACGGCGTCTCTAATTCAATTGTGTGGAGCGCATATCAGGTGGGTTTTCTCTGCCGGCTTAAGAGATACACATGAAACTAAAGCCGATCCTGGGTCCCTAGGGTGCCTGTCATCCAATCCGCACTGAATTTCATTTCTAGCACATAGCCAAAAAAATCGCCCCATTGACTTACATTGGAGTGCAGAAAAGGTCATTTTTTCTCGGTCCCTTTAAGAGGTAGGAGTTAAACAAGCTTAGGTCTGCGGTGCCCAGGGGGGACCCCATCCAGCCCGCACTGAGTTTCATTCCTACCACCTTAGGAAAAAAAGTCATTATTTTGAGGCTTAGAAGTCATTTCTGCAATTCCCATAGAAAATCAACGGCGTCTCTATTCAATTGTGTGGAGCGCATATCAGGTGGGTTTTCTCTGCCGGCTTAAGAGATACACATGAAACTAAAGCCGATCCTGGGTACCCTAGGGTGCCTGTCATCCAATCCGCACTGAATTTCATTTCTAGCACATAGCCAAAAATCGCCCCATTGACTTACATTGGAGTGCAGAAAAGGTCATTTTTTCTCGGTCCCTTTAAGAGGTAGGAGTTAAACAAGCTTAGGTCTGCGGTGCCCAGGGGGGACCCCATCCAGCCCGCACTGAGTTTCATTCCTACCACCTTAGGAAAAAAAGTCATTATTTCGAGGCTTAGAAGTCATTTCTGCAATTCCCATAGAAAATCAACGGCGTCTCTATTCAATTGTGTGGAGCGCATATCAGGTGGGTTTTCTCTGCCGGCTTAAGAGATACACATGAAACTAAAGCCGATCCTGCGTGCCTAGGGTGCCTGTCATCCAATCCGCACTGAATTTCATTTCTAGCACATAGCCAAAAAATCGCCCCATTGACTTACATTGGAGTGCAGAAAATGTCATTTTTTCTCGGCCCCTTTAAGAGGTAGGAGGGGGGCGTGTCCTAGCTGCCGAGGAGGATGGAAGCATAAGAGCCGTGCTCCGTCCTCAACACTCGACAATAGAGCGACAGAGACCGCACTACCGGACAAAAAGTGGCCAGCCTGAGTGCCGGGACACCCAAGACCACACCGGAGATGTCTAAAAGGGCGAAAGGAGACCCTAAACCGGTGAAATTAACAGCTTATTTCCCGGCCGCCGGATTCCAAGATGGCGCCGGCGTGTCCAGGAAGCTCAGCTACGCAGCTGCAGCCTCAAGCAGCCGAGAGGGAGACACTGCCGGAGGAGGTGAGAGGGTCCCTATAGAGAATAGGTTCTCCCCCCTGACCCAAACATTAGAGGAGGAGGGTAACCGGGACCAGGAAATGGACTTGGAAGCCGCTCATAGCAGCTCACAGCAAAATAAGGGAGACACTCACAGCAGCCGCAGCGGCTCTCCCCCTCCCTCCCTCCCAGACCTCAGCTCCGTACAGCGTGAATGCGAGGCCGGCAGCAGTAAGGAAACTATGCCAGAGCATGATTCCAATGATTGTTTCCAACATTTCCCCAAAGACAACTCCCCAAACACCAATGCTACTCTAAACCTGATGATCACAGCCTTGAGAGACTCACTTAAGCAGACTATAAGTGCGGCTGTTAACCCCGTAGCTACTACAGTACAACAGCTAGAACACAGGATGTCCAATGCTGATTCCAAATTGGAAGAAATGGTGAGCGCACATAATATCTTGGTCGACTCACACTCGGAACTGAAGGAGGAGGTACAGTATTTGAAGGATAAAGTTAATGATTTAGAGGACCGGTCCCGTCGGAACAACCTTAAGTTCCGCGGAATTCCAGAGTCCATCTCTCCTCCAGAACTGTCGCATTTCGTGCAAAAATTCATTAAGGATCTATTACCAGATTGCCCTAATAGGGAACTGACAGTGGATAGAGCACATAGAGTCCCGAGACCCCGCCATCTGCCACCTGATACTCCAAGGGATACGTTGGCACGTATACATTTCTATCATGTCAAGGAGGCCTTCATGCAGGTGACTAGAAACAAGGACTCTATCCCTGACAAATACAAGGATATATCTGTATATTCTGACGTATCAGCGGTCACCCTGCAATGGAGACGCTCACTGGCACCGGTTACCATTGCCCTACGTGAGGCGCAAGTAACATACAAATGGGGATACCCTAACAAGTTGCTGATTGTGAAGAATGGCGAGACCTCAGTTGTTAAATCCCTGGAAGATGGGACCACCCTGCTGGAAACATGGAACATTTCAGTAGCGGAACTTTCTCCTGCTCCGAACCCACAAAGAGTCCGTCCTGAATGGCAACAGGCTTTACCGCAGCGTCGCGGTCGAGGACGCGGAAAATACCGTTGAGGACACACAGGATCTACGGCAATTCTGCTCCCTTACAGAGCCTTTGTTGATAACCTATTTTTCTTCCTTCGCTTTTAATACCTACTCCTTGGCTAAATGAAGACTCTGTGCCCATTGACTTTCGGGTTCTTTTTCAAGTGTTTATTTTTCCCGAAACGTCCTGTTTTTCTGTGCCTTGATACGGCACCATACTTGTTGTTTATTTTTTTTTTGACTTCATTAGTCATTACTTACCATCCACTTGCTGATGTTGGCCTGCGATTGTTCGCTCCATATGCTAGCACTCTAATTGTTGCATTTAACATGTTTGTTTTCTTTTTTGTTCTTCTTTTGTGTGTATATGCAGGTATCTCGTTTCTGAATATTGCTATTTGGGGTCATGGCCGTGATGGGGAACTACCTTCACCTCGCCTCTCAGCTATATGGTTATGTAAGCTACTGTTATGCACCACACTAATTCATACACCATGGTTTTCAAGATAGCGTCTTATAATGTCAGAGGCCTGAACACTCCTCATAGACGCTCCCTGTTTTGGTCTGAGGTGAAAAACTTGAAATGTGACATAGTTTGCGTTCAGGAATCTCATATTATAGAATCTGATGCTTATAGGATCAAACACGCCTCTTTTCCTATCATTCATCATTCCCACCACACCTGTAAACGGAGAGGGGTTTTTATAGCTTTCAGGAACACGTTGGCTGTACAGATACACAATACAATATCAGACCCTAACGGCAGGTATCTAATCATTGTGTGTACGATTAATAATTTAGATATCACCCTATGCTCATTGTATGCCCCAAATGAAGGCCAACTCGACTTTGTCCATAAAGTCCATCGCCTTGTCAACAAGCACAAAAAAGGGCATGTGCTAATGTGCGGAGACTTTAATTTAGTCCCGGACATTAACAGAGACACCACACATAACTCAACCAGAAACCGCCCCTCCTTAGACCAATTTATCCACCAGGCAGAGCTGTATGATGTATGGCGTGCGCAACATAGCACTGAATATGATTACTCCTATTACTCCCCTTCCGCGAACACATACTCCAGAATAGATCTGGCTCTAGTAGATTTTCCATTATTGTTGCTGACCGAAGCAACAACGATAGAAACCAAGACGTGGTCAGATCATAGCCCCATAACAATTTCTATTAGGGAACTACATAATAATCCCCCGACTTACCTATGGCGTTGTAATTCGCATATAATATCTCACTCCGAACACGGCCTAACGGTTCGTGACGCTTTAACCAATTACTTTAAAGAGAATGACATTGATGATATCAATATCAACACTCTATGGAATGCCCATAAAGCAGTCATAAGGGGAACGTGCATGAAATTGGGTCACCAAGTTAAGAAGGCCAGAATGGCAGCCATTAAAAAGGTGGTAGGGGAGATCGAATCCCTAGAAAGACAGCATAGATCCCACCAATCCCCCTCCCTGCTGTCCAGCATAGTTAAAGCCAGGAACCAGTTACGCCTATTACTCCTCCACGATTATGAAAGGAAGCTTGCTAAGACAAAATCCCTTTATTACGCTGAAGGGGACAAGGCCGGGAAAACATTAGCAGCAAAACTCAAAGCACAGCACGTTAAAACACGTATAGCCCACATTACAGACGAGACTTCGAATGGCAAACTAACGGACCCCCGTGACATAGTAGGAGCATTCCAAAAATACTATTCCAAACTGTATAACTTAAAGGATGATCCACTCACCCCCCAACCTTGCCAATCAGAAATTGATTCCTTCCTTGGCAAGCTTAATCTTCCTACACTATCCCCTAACCAGTTAGAAACCCTAACCCTAAATTCCCCCTTAGCGGTCCAAGAAATCTTGGATCAGATAAAAACGTTACCTATTGGAAAATCACCTGGCCCGGACGGTCTGACCAATCATTATTACAAATTATATGCTGACATTTTAAGCCCTTACCTTCTAAAATTTTTCAACAATGCCCAATCTACTAGCTCATTTCCCGAAGAAAACCAATCCGCCCTGATTGTAACCCTACCAAAACCAGGGAAAACCCCAGACAAACCAGCTAATTTTAGACCCATATCCTTATTAAATTCCGACTTAAAATTGTATGCCAAACTACTAGCCTCCAGAATAGCCGATGTCCTTCCCTCTATTATAGGCCCAGACCAAACTGGATTTATGAAAGGGCGCCAAGCGTTTGACAACACACGTCGGGTAATAAATATTTTTCATCATATCAATTCCACAAAAACCCCAGCTTTGGCAGTATCACTGGACGCCGAGAAGGCGTTCGATAGGATTTCCTGGTCTTACGCCTTCTCGGCCCTCCACAAATTCGGCTTCTCAGGTCCCATACTGAACAGCATTAAGGCCCTTTACTCAGCACCCTCCGCACAGGTGTTTACAAATGGGGTCTTGTCCAACCCATTGAAAATTACGAACGGCACCAGGCAGGGATGCCCTTTATCCCCTCTGGTGTTCGTAGCGTCCATAGAACCCCTTGCCCACACTTTTAGGGCTGCTTCTAATGTTCAGGGAATCAGAATTGGCAAGGACATACACAAAGTCTCGCTCTACGCGGACGATGTTATTTTGACTATAAGCAACCCATGTACATCCCTGCCAGGGGCCCTACACATACTTGATGTGTTTGGAAGGGTCTCATACTACAAATTAAACCAGACTAAGTCAGAAGCCTTGCCATTTCACTTGCCTGAGGCAGTGGTAGCGGACCTAAAGAGAGACTATAGTCTAGACTGGAAACAGCATTCCCTAAAATATTTAGGTGCGCATATGACAACAAATTTATCGGCCTTGTATCAAGCTAACTACCCCCCTCTCCTAAACGAGATACAAGCTGAAGCGGATAGGCTAACTAAATTAGATATCTCCTGGACGGGTAGAGTGGCATCTTTTAAAATGCTACTTCTCCCGAGACTCATGTACATGTTTCGTGTTCTACCAATAATAGTCCCACTAAAATTCTTCCAGAGGGTTCGCTCTTTGCTTACGGGGTTTATTTGGCAGGGGAGGAAGCCCCGTATAGCTTACCAAACTCTCACAAAACCGCCTTTGTTGGGCGGCTTGGGAGTCCCTGATATATATTATTATTATCAAGCCACGATCCTTTCACAGCTCAAGGAGTGGTGGGATGCTTCCGTGCCCTGCAGGCCTTGGGCCCAGATTGAGCGAACTCTCTGCAATGAAAACCTCCCAGGCCTTTTATACTCTCACATATGGATACGTAATCCTAAACAATCGTCCCTTGCCCCACCCATGATAGCGAGCCTCAAGTTCTGGCGTAAAGCCCACTCCTTGCGCGACTCACCTCTTCCAATAGCTAGGATGCCCATACCCCTTTCCGCCTTATCTGGAGCCCTGCCCAGCTCCTCCCATAGATCCCTGCTGCTGTGGATGGCGAGGGGTCTATATAGAGTTAAAGATATGTATAGAGAGGGAGATCTATGTGACTTTCAATTTCTCAGGAGGACCTATAACATTCCCAAAAGGGATTTCTTTCTTTACTTGCAAATTAGAAATTGTTTATCTAATGCCCCTAGCCCTACCCCCATCTGGTGCAACGAGATCCATAATACTCTCGCAGGCCAATTAAGAGGTCTACGTCCCATATATAACATCTTGGGAGACTTTTTTGAATACACAAAGCCCCCTGCCTTGGTTAAGTGGGAGTCATCTCTGGGCAGGTCCTTTTCTACTGAGGAGTGGTTACAAGCCTTCAAATGGTCCTTTAAATCAACCATAGCCGTTCCTCACAGGGAAAATGTCCTGAAGACCAGGCTTCACTGGTACTTCACTCCACAAAAACTACATTGTATTTACCCCTCATGGTCCCCCTTATGTTGGCGTAATTGTGGGAGCGTTGGTTCCTTATTTCACATTCTATGGGAATGTCCATGTCTTACCACCTACTGGTCAACAGTGAACAACTTGTTATCCACTGTCCTGAGAACACAACACGCAATCTCCCCAGCTCAAGCAATGCTACTCCTAGACCTCCATGAAATTCCTCCCCCCAACAGAATCCTGTTTTGTAAAATCGTTAATGTCGCTAGAATAGTCATCACGCGGCATTGGAAGTCGCCTACTACTCCCACCATACAAGAAGTCATAGATAGCGTTAACCATTGTTATTCCATGGAAAAACTTATTTCCTTTTCCAGAGATACAAGTAAATCCTTTCAGGCTATTTGGAACCTGTGGGTTGGGAGTAGCTATTGTATGTCATGAGCCTTGGAGACCACGGAAGTGATCACACACAACATCCACACATGCTCATCATGGCCATGACCTCTGTCACCCTCTGCCCCTTTTGATAAGAGGTCGTTGTATACCTGCCTTATAAGTTCTTTTCCTTGTCGATTCTATTTTGTTTATGGTTTATGTGTTTCTTTTTGTTTTCTGATAAAAATTATGGAAATGGATGCTGCACACGGAAATTTCAGCAATTGGCTGATACACCCATACTGGTTAGGTCAACCTTTACATGAGACTATTTAGTGGTTAATTAGCAAAGACCTACCGGTGGTTTACATTACAGACCCTCTTTAATAATTTTCTTGGTGTACCTTCCACGCCCAGAAGAGGCATTTCACCTTGGATATCGCTTTGATCCAACGGTCTTATTTTACCCATGGTTTACTATTATTGTATCTTCATTGCGGGTCCATCTTCCTTTATGTACCTACTATGCGTGATATTGGCATGTTTGTTGTATTTGTTGTATTTGTTAAATTTAAAAGAAAAACCTTTTCAATAAAAAACATTGAAACATTAAGAGGTAGGAGTTAAACAAGCTTAGGTCTGCGGTGCCCAGGGGGGACCCCATCCAGCCCGCACTGAGTTTCATTCCTACCACCTTAGGAAAAAAAGTCATTATTTCGAGGCTTAGAAGTCATTTCTGCAATTCCCATAGAAAATCAACGGCGTCTCTATTCAATTGTGTGGAGCGCATATCAGGTGGGTTTTCTCTGCCGGCTTAAGAGATACACATGAAACTAAAGCCGATCCTGGGTCCCCAGGGTGCCTGTCATCCAATCCGCACTGAATTTCATTTCTAGCACATAGCCCAAAAATCGCCCCATTGACTTACATTGGAGTGCAGAAAAGGTCATTTTTTCTCGGCCCCTTTAAGAGGTAGGAGTTAAACAAGCTTAGGTCTGCGGTGCCCAGGGGGGACCCCATCCAGCCCGCACTGAGTTTCATTCCTACCACCTTAGGAAAAAAAGTCATTATTTCGAGGCTTAGAAGTCATTTCTGCAATTCCCATAGAAAATCAATGGCGTCTCTATTCAATTGTATGGAGCGCATATCAGGTGGGTTTTCTCTGCCGGCTTAAGAGATACACATGAAACTAAAGCCGGTCCTGGGTCCCCAGGGTGCCTGTCATCCAATCCGCACTGAATTTCATTTCTAGCACATAGCCCAAAAATCGCCCCATTGACTTACATTGGAGTGCAGAAAAGGTCATTTTTTCTCGGTCCCTTTAAGAGGTAGGAGTTAAACAAGCTTAGGTCTGCGGTGCCCAGGGGGGACCCCATCCAGCCCGCACTGAGTTTCATTCCTACCACCTTAGGAAAAAAAGTCATTATTTCGAGGCTTAGAAGTCATTTCTGCAATTCCCATAGAAAATCAACGGCGTCTCTATTCAATTGTGTGGAGCGCATATCAGGTGGGTTTTCTCTGCCGGCTTAAGAGATACACATGAAACTAAAGCCGATCCTGGGTCCCCAGGGTGCCTGTCATCCAATCCGCACTGAATTTCATTTCTAGCACATAGCCCAAAAATCGCCCCATTGACTTACATTGGAGTGCAGAAAAGGTCATTTTTTCTCGGTCCCTTTAAGAGGTAGGAGTTAAACAAGCTTAGGTCTGCGGTGCCCAGGGGGGACCCCATCCAGCCCGCACTGAGTTTCATTCCTACCACCTTAGGAAAAAAAGTCATTATTTCGAGGCTTAGAAGTCATTTCTGCAATTCCCATATAAAATCAACGGCGTCTCTATTCAATTGTGTGGAGCGCATATCAGGTGGGTTTTCTCTGCCGGCTTAAGAGATACACATGAAACTAAAGCCGATCCTGGGTCCCCAGGGTGCCTGTCATCCAATCCGCACTGAATTTCATTTCTAGCACATGGCCAAAAAATCGCCCCATTGACTTACATTGGAGTGCAGAAAAGGTCATTTTTTCTCGGCCCCTTTAAGAGGTAGGAGTTAAACAAGCTTACGTCTGCGGTGCCCAGGGGGGACCCCATCCAGCCCGCACTGAGTTTCATTCCTACCACCTTAGGAAAAAAAGTCATTATTTCGAGGCTTAGAAGTCATTTCTGCAATTCCCATAGAAAATCAACGGCGTCTCTATTCAATTGTGTGGAGCGCATATCAGGTGGGTTTTCTCTGCCGGCTTAAGAGATACACATGAAACTAAAGCCGATCCTGGGTCCCCAGGGTGCCTGTCATCCAATCCGCACTGAATTTCATTTCTAGCACATAGCCCAAAAATCGCCCCATTGACTTACATTGGAGTGCAGAAAAGGTCATTTTTTCTCGGTCCCTTTAAGAGGTAGGAGTTAAACAAGCTTAGGTCTGCGGTGCCCAGGGGGGACCCCATCCAGCCCGCACTGAGTTTCATTCCTACCACCTTAGGAAAAAAAGTCATTATTTCGAGGCTTAGAAGTCATTTCTGCAATTCCCATAGAAAATCAACGGCGTCTCTATTCAATTGTGTGGAGCGCATATCAGGTGGGTTTTCTCTGCCGGCTTAAGAGATACACATGAAACTAAAGCCGATCCTGGGTCCCCAGGGTGCCTGTCATCCAATCCGCACTGAATTTCATTTCTAGCACATAGCCAAAAAATCGCCCCATTGACTTACATTGGAGTGCAGAAAAGGTCATTTTTTCTCGGCCCCTTTAAGAGGTAGGAGTTAAACAAGCTTAGGTCTGCGGTGCCCAGGGGGGACCCCATCCAGCCCGCACTGAGTTTCATTCCTACCACCTTAGGAAAAAAAGTCATTATTTCGAGGCTTAGAAGTCATTTCTGCAATTCCCATAGAAAATCAACGGCGTCTCTATTCAATTGTGTGGAGCGCATATCAGGTGGGTTTTCTCTGCCGGCTTAAGAGATACACATGAAACTAAAGCCGATCCTGCGTCCCCAGGGTGCCTGTCATCCAATCCGCACTGAATTTCATTTCTAGCACATAGCCCAAAAATCGCCCCATTGACTTACATTGGAGTGCAGAAAAGGTCATTTTTTCTCGGTCCCTTTAAGAGGTAGGAGTTAAACAAGCTTAGGTCTGCGGTGCCCAGGGGGGACCCCATCCAGCCCGCACTGAGTTTCATTCCTACCACCTTAGGAAAAAAAGTCATTATTTGGAGGCTTAGAAGTCATTTCTGCAATTCCCATAGAAAATCAACGGCGTCTCTATTCAATTGTGTGGAGCGCATATTGGTTGGGTTTTCTCTGCCGAGTTAAGAGATACACATGAAACTAAAGCCGATCCTGCGTCCCCAGGGTGCCTGTCATCCAATCCGCACTGAATTTCATTTCTAGCACATAGCCAAAAAATCGCCCCATTGACTTACATTGGAGTGCAGAAAATGTCATTTTTTCTCGGCCCCTTTAAGAGGTAGGAGTTAAACAAGCTTAGGTCTGCGGTGCCCAGGGGGGACCCCATCCAGCCCGCACTGAGTTTCATTTCTACCACCTTAGGAAAAAAAGTCATTATTTCGAGGCTTAGAAGTCATTTCTGCAATTCCCATAGAAAATCAACGGCGTCTCTATTCAATTGTGTGGAGCGCATATCAGGTGGGTTTTCTCTGCCGGCTTAAGAGATACACATGAAACTAAAGCCGATCCTGGGTCCCCAGGGTGCCTGTCATCCAATCCGCACTGAATTTCATTTCTAGCACATAGCCCAAAAATCGCCCCATTGACTTACATTGGAGTGCAGAAAAGGTCATTTTTTCTCGGTCCCTTTAAGAGGTAGGAGTTAAACAAGCTTAGGTCTGCGGTGCCCAGGGGAAACCCCATCCAGCCCGCACTGAGTTTCATTCCTACCACCTTAGGAAAAAAAGTCATTATTTCGAGGCTTAGAAGTCATTTCTGCAATTCCCATAGAAAATCAACGGCGTCTCTATTCAATTGTGTGGAGCGCATATCAGGTGGGTTTTCTCTGCCGGCTTAAGAGATACACATGAAACTAAAGCCGATCCTGGGTCCCCAGGGTGCCTGTCATCCAATCCGCACTGAATTTCATTTCTAGCACATAGCCCAAAAATCGCCCCATTGACTTACATTGGAGTGCAGAAAAGGTCATTTTTTCTCGGTCCCTTTAAGAGGTAGGAGTTAAACAAGCTTAGGTCTGCGGTGCCCAGGGGGGACCCCATCCAGCCCGCACTGAGTTTCATTCCTACCACCTTAGGAAAAAAAGTCATTATTTCGAGGCGTAGAAGTCATTTCTGCAATTCCCATAGAAAATCAACGGCGTCTCTATTCAATTGTGTGGAGCGCATATCAGGTGGGTTTTCTCTGCCGGCTTAAGAGATACACATGAAACTAAAGCCGATCCTGGGTCCCCAGGGTGCCTGTCATCCAATCCGCACTGAATTTCATTTCTAGCACATAGCCAAAAAATCGCCCCATTGACTTACATTGGAGTGCAGAAAAGGTCATTTTTTCTCGGCCCCTTTAAGAGGTAGGAGTTAAACAAGCTTAGGTCTGCGTTGCCCAGGGGGGACCCCATCCAGCCCGCACTGAGTTTCATTCCTACCACCTTAGGAAAAAAAGTCATTATTTCGAGGCTTAGAAGTCATTTCTGCAATTCCCATAGAAAATCAACGGCGTCTCTATTCAATTGTGTGGAGCGCATATCAGGTGGGTTTTCTCTGCCGGCTTAAGAGATACACATGAAACTAAAGCCGGTCCTGGGTCCCCAGGGTGCCTGTCATCCAATCCGCACTGAATTTCATTTCTAGCACATAGCCCAAAAATCGCCCCATTGACTTACATTGGAGTGCAGAAAAGGTCATTTTTTTCTCGGTCCCTTTAAGAGGTAGGAGTTAAACAAGCTTAGGTCTGCGGTGCCCAGGGGGGACCCCATCCAGCCCGCACTGAGTTTCATTCCTACCACCTTAGGAAAAAAAGTCATTATTTCGAGGCTTAGAAGTCATTTCTGCAATTCCCATAGAAAATCAACGGCGTCTCTATTCAATTGTATGGAGCGCATATCAGATGGGTTTTCTCTGCCGGCTTAAGAGATACACATGAAACTAAAGCCGATCCTGCGTCCCCAGGGTGCCTGTCATCCAATCCGCACTGAATTTCATTTCTAGCACATAGCCAAAAAAATCGCCCCATTGACTTACATTGGAGTGCAGAAAATGTCATTTTTTCTCGGCCCCTTTAAGAGGTAGGAGTTAAACAAGCTTAGGTCTGCGGTGCCCAGGGGGGACCCCATCCAGCCCGCACTGAGTTTCATTCCTACCACCTTAGGAAAAAAAGTCATTATTTCGAGGCTTAGAAGTCATTTCTGCAATTCCCATAGAAAATCAACGGCGTCTCTATTCAATTGTGTGGAGCGCATATCAGGTGGGTTTTCTCTGCCGGCTTAAGAGATACACATGAAACTAAAGCCGATCCTGGGTCCCAGGGTGCCTGTCATCCAATCCGCACTGAATTTCATTTCTAGCACATAGCCCAAAAATCGCCCCATTGACTTACATTGGAGTGCAGAAAAGGTCATTTTTTCTCGGTCCCTTTAAGAGGTAGGAGTTAAACAAGCTTAGGTCTGCGGTGCCCAGGGGGAAACCCATCCAGCCCGCACTGAGTTTCATTCCTACCACCTTAGGAAAAAAAAGTCATTATTTCGAGGCTTAGAAGTCATTTCTGCAATTCCCATAGAAAATCAACGGCGTCTCTATTCAATTGTGTGGAGCGCATATCAGGTGGGTTTTCTCTGCCGGCTTAAGAGATACACATGAAACTAAAGCCGATCCTGGGTCCCCAGGGTGCCTGTCATCCAATCCGCACTGAATTTCATTTCTAGCACATAGCCCAAAAAATCGCCCCATTGACTTACATTGGAGTGCAGAAAAGGTCATTTTTTCTCGGTCCCTTTAAGAGGTAGGAGTTAAACAAGCTTAGGTCTGCGGTGCCCAGGGGGGACCCCATCCAGCCCGCACTGAGTTTCATTCCTACCACCTTAGGAAAAAAAGTCATTATTTCGAGGCTTAGAAGTCATTTTCTGCAATTCCCATAGAAAATCAACGGCGTCTCTATTCAATTGTATGGAGCGCATATCAGATTGGTTTTCTCTGCCGGCTTAAGAGATACACATGAAACTAAAGCCGATCCTGCGTCCCCTAGGGTGCCTGTCATCCAATCCGCACTGAATTTCATTTCTAGCACATAGCCAAAAAAATCGCCCCATTGACTTACATTGGAGTGCAGAAAAGGTCATTTTTTCTCGGTCCCTTTAAGAGGTAGGAGTTAAACAAGCTTAGGTCTGCGGTGCCCAGGGGGGACCCCATCCAGCCCGCACTGAGTTTCATTCCTAACACCTTAGGAAAAAAAGTCATTATTTCGAGGCTTAGAAGTCATTTCTGCAATTCCCATAGAAAATCAACGGCGTCTCTATTCAATTGTGTGGAGCGCATATCAGGTGGGTTTTCTCTGCCGGCTTAAGAGATACACGTGAAACTAAAGCCGATCCTGGGTGCCTAGGGTGCCTGTCATCCAATCCGTACTGAATTTCATTTCTAGCACATAGCCAAAAAATCGCCCCATTGACATACATTGGAGTGCAGAAAAGGTCATTTTTTCTCGGTCCCTTTAAAAGGTAGGAGTTAAACAAGCTTAGGTCTGCGGTGCCCAGGGGGGACCCCATCCAGCCCGCACTGAGTTTCATTCCTACCACCTTAGGAAAAAAAGTCATTATTTCGAGGCTTAGAAGTCATTTCTGCAATTCCCATAGAAAATCAACGGCGTCTCTATTCAATTGTGTGGAGCGCATATCAGGTGGGTTTTCTCTGCCGGCTTAAGAGATACACGTGAAACTAAAGCCGATCCTGGGTGCCTAGGGTGCCTGTCATCCAATCCGCACTGAATTTCATTTCTAGCACATAGCCAAAAAATCGCCCCATTGACTTACATTGGAGTGCAGAAAAGGTCATTTTTTCTCGGTCCCTTTAAGAGGTAGGAGTTAAACAAGCTTAGGTCTGCGGTGCCCAGGGGGGACCCCATCCAGCCCGCACTGAGTTTCATTCCTACCACCTTAGGAAAAAAAGTCATTATTTTGAGGCTTAGAAGTCATTTCTGCAATTCCCATAGAAAATCAACGGCGTCTCTATTCAATTGTGTGGAGCGCATATCAGGTGGGTTTTCTCTGCCGGCTTAAGAGATACACGTGAAACTAAAGCCGATCATGGGTGCCTAGGGTGCCTGTCATCCAATCCGCACTGAACTTCATTTCTAGCACATAGCCAAAAAATCGCCCCATTGACTTACATTGGAGTGCAGAAAAGGTCATTTTTTCTCGGTCCCTTTAAGAGGTAGGAGTTAAACAAGCTTAGGTCTGCGGTGCCCAGGGGGGACCCCATCCAGCCCGCACTGAGTTTCATTCCTACCACCTTAGGAAAAAAAGTCATTATTTTGAGGCTTAGAAGTCATTTCTGCAATTCCCATAGAAAATCAACGGCGTCTCTAATTCAATTGTGTGGAGCGCATATCAGGTGGGTTTTCTCTGCCGGCTTAAGAGATACACGTGAAACTAAAGCCGATCCTGGGTGCCTAGGGTGCCTGTCATCCAATCCGCACTGAATTTCATTTCTAGCACATAGCCAAAAAATCGCCCCATTGACTTACATTGGAGTGCAGAAAAGGTCATTTTTTCTCGGTCCCTTTAAGAGGTAGGAGTTAAACAAGCTTAGGTCTGCGGTGCCCAGGGGGGACCCCATCCAGCCCGCACTGAGTTTCATTCCTACCACCTTAGGAAAAAAAGTCATTATTTTGAGGCTTAGAAGTCATTTCTGCAATTCCCATAGAAAATTAACGGCGTCTCTAATTCAATTGTGTGGAGCGCATATCAGGTGGGTTTTCTCTGCCGGCTTAAGAGATACACGTGAAACTAAAGCCGATCCTGGGTGCCTAGGGTGCCTGTCATCCAATCCGCACTGAATTTCATTTCTAGCACATAGCCAAAAAATCGCCCCATTGACTTACATTGGAGTGCAGAAAAGGTCATTTTTTCTCGGTCCCTTTAAGAGGTAGGAGTTAAACAAGCTTAGGTCTGCGGTGCCCAGGGGGGACCCCATCCAGCCCGCACTGAGTTTCATTCCTACCACCTTAGGAAAAAAAGTCATTATTTTGAGGCTTAGAAGTCATTTCTGCAATTCCCATAGAAAATCAACTGGCGTCTCTAATTCAATTGTGTGGAGCGCATATCAGGTGGGTTTTCTCTGCCGGCTTAAGAGATACACGTGAAACTAAAGCCGATCCTGGGTGCCTAGGGTGCCTGTCATCCAATCCGCACTGAATTTCATTTCTAGCACATAGCCAAAAAATCGCCCCATTGACTTACATTGGAGTGCAGAAAAGGTCATTTTTTCTCGGTCCCTTTAAGAGGTAGGAGTTAAACAAGCTTAGGTCTGCGGTGCCCAGGGGGGACCCCATCCAGCCCGCACTGAGTTTCATTCCTACCACCTTAGGAAAAAAAGTCATTATTTTGAGGCTTAGAAGTCATTTCTGCAATTCCCATAGAAAATCAACGGCGTCTCTATTCAATTGTGTGGAGCGCATATCAGGTGGGTTTTCTCTGCCGGCTTAAGAGATACACGTGAAACTAAAGCCGATCCTGGGTGCCTAGGGTGCCTGTCATCCAATCCGCACTGAATTTCATTTCTAGCACATAGCCAAAAAATCGCCCCATTGACTTACATTGGAGTGCAGAAAAGGTCATTTTTTCTCGGTCCCTTTAAGAGGTAGGAGTTAAACAAGCTTAGGTCTGCGGTGCCCAGGGGGGACCCCATCCAGCCCGCACTGAGTTTCATTCCTACCACCTTAGGAAAAAAAGTCATTATTTTGAGGCTTAGAAGTCATTTCTGCAATTCCCATAGAAAATCAACGGCGTCTCTATTCAATTGTGTGGAGCGCATATCAGGTGGGTTTTCTCTGCCGGCTTAAGAGATACACGTGAAACTAAAGCCGATCCTGGGTGCCTAGGGTGCCTGTCATCCAATCCGCACTGAATTTCATTTCTAGCACATAGCCAAAAAATCGCCCCATTGACTTACATTGGAGTGCAGAAAAGGTCATTTTTTCTCGGTCCCTTTAAGAGGTAGGAGTTAAACAAGCTTAGGTCTGCGGTGCCCAGGGGGGACCCCATCCAGCCCGCACTGAGTTTCATTCCTACCACCTTAGGAAAAAAAGTCATTATTTTGAGGCTTAGAAGTCATTTCTGCAATTCCCATAGAAAATCAACGGCGTCTCTAATTCAATTGTGTGGAGCGCATATCAGGTGGGTTTTCTCTGCCGGCTTAAGAGATACACGTGAAACTAAAGCCGATCCTGGGTGCCTAGGGTGCCTGTCATCCAATCCGCACTGAATTTCATTTCTAGCACATAGCCAAAAAATCGCCCCATTGACTTACATTGGAGTGCAGAAAAGGTCATTTTTTCTCGGTCCCTTTAAGAGGTAGGAGTTAAACAAGCTTAGGTCTGCGGTGCCCAGGGGGGACCCCATCCAGCCCGCACTGAGTTTCATTCCTACCACCTTAGGAAAAAAAGTCATTATTTTGAGGCTTAGAAGTCATTTCTGCAATTCCCATAGAAAATCAACGGCGTCTCTATTCAATTGTGTGGAGCGCATATCAGGTGGGTTTTCTCTGCCGGCTTAAGAGATACACGTGAAACTAAAGCCGATCCTGGGTGCCTAGGGTGCCTGTCATCCAATCCGCACTGAATTTCATTTCTAGCACATAGCCAAAAAATCGCCCCATTGACTTACATTGGAGTGCAGAAAAGAT